>JAODUK010057598.1:0-18180 GCA_027564635.1 Typhlichthys eigenmanni
GAATGGCTCGTTATCAGTCTCTGCAGAAGCCCATTGATTTGAGTCAGGTGTGTTGGAGCAGGGAGACATCTAAAACACGCAGGGCGTAGCTCTCCAGGATCAGGGTTGGGCACCCTGTACAGTGTTGCAACACATTACTCACATATTACATTTAACACAGTAATGAAAATATTACAATCCTGAAATCATTTGTTGGAGGCATTTGCCCTTTAACCAGTGATATCATCCTGAAATCCTACAGCTTTCACACAGTTTTCATACAAAACGAGTCCATTTGCAGGAGCAAACTTGGCTGACTTCCATGTCTTGGCGGTGCTATATACACCCCCAAACTTCAGTTTGACTTTGATGCTGTCGCCGGTTAACGCCACATGGGAACTACTCCTGTAGGTGACAGCCGTACTACGCTGATTGGACTGTCAGAGCCTTTTCTGTTCAGATTGAAATGCAACCATTTTCAGCTTGGCTGATTATCGAGGCGAGAGAGTCAATTAATCCAATCACCACCCATGTATTTTCGTGCGTTGCCCATTTTCCCCAAACAGTTTAAATGTCCCCAGATAATTCTGTGTAACATAACATACATCTGGCATATCAGGTGTTCTTCCTTTACACGCAGATGTTGCAACAACCATTTATGAGACAACAGAAACATAATGATAAGCTGTCTAAACCACCGCCACTAAAACCTGCTACATTTAGGCTGAACAGTTGCACAGTGGCCTGCAGGATGCTTAGTTTAAGACAGATTAGTGTTTAGCAGGATGTGTTTGCAGTTAGGCAATTTATCAAATGCTTTTATCTAAATTGACCTCGACAAGTACTACAAGTAGCAGGTAGCGGAGGGTTTTGGTGTCTTGCTCAAGGATGCAGGTAGGCCAAATCGAACTCAAACAAACAACCTTCTGGCTGGGAGTCAAAAACCCAAACAACTCTATTATTTGCATAAGTAGATGTGTACAGTTTGTTTCAAGTGGAAACAAGTATACTAATGCTGAATTAAATAGGCACACTCCAACTCAGTTTTACACTAGCCAGTAAAACAGAATAGATAAAGGCAATTACATTAAAGGCAGAGTGGTTGCTCTGCCATTAATAGCAAGGAATAAGTAACACGTGAGACTGATTGATTATTCACTACACTTGCGTTATTCACTCGCATGTTTATTTATTCCCATAATATCCCTGTGATATGAAACTCCCACGTGAGTTACCAGCAGCTTTATACTGTAAAAACGAGTCATGACGTGTTTTGTGGAAAGAGCTAAACATTTCGGGAAAAACCATTCGTGTCCTAGTGGACAGCGCAGCTACGTAACCGCACCCCTGGACAGATTCGCTAGGGACCCGTCAGTGGAGGTCACTTCTGCCGGAGCCTCCGCCAGATTGAAGGACAGTCTCCTCTCATCACGCCACCCCATCGGTCAGAAAAGAAATGGTGTGCAGCACGTTTAATAGAGGAATCAGATGTTATACACACACGACACAACCGTGCCAGATTATCAATAAACAGGTGGCGTGGGTTCAAATTGCCAGCACTATAACGAGGGATTATAGCCTATGTATAAAAATCTATATATTTTATCTACGTTAACAACAGATCATGTCATACATTTGCTACCTGGCTGACCTGAACTAATCGCAATTACTTGTAATTTACGGTTGGCTCCAGTGGAAGGCGAATATGACCGTGTGTCATTCAAGCCACTGAACGACCTCAGTGAGTCCTCTTATTCATGACACTGACCACTGAAGAAAACGGCACATCAAACTTAACATGACGTTTACTACCATACAAAGCATATCTTGATTATATTTGCAATATTAGCATTGACATACGACATGCCATTTAAATCACAGCTAAACGTACTGTTAAAAGCCTAAGAAGGGGTCAACATATTCATCACACGGCTATTGCAACGATGCTGCAAAACAGTCTCATCAAATAGCATTAGCTTACTCTAGTTAGCTAGCTAACTATTAAGAGACAATAGATATTTGACCAACCTCTGCATGGAATTCCCTTGGACAGTATTCATTCGATATAGGTTAATCAATAGCTCTTAATCGCGTGACCGTTCCATTTTTATTTTCTTTGGTGGTACGTCTTTCACCTCAACCAGGTAACTACCCAGTTACCTACATGCATGTAGTGGGGTTGGTTAAACCTAACTATTGCTCTCGGCTAGCCCGCTTGGACCGGTACAGCTTCCGCATCACTTATTGTGTTGTCAAAATAAGAGCTCAATCATAACGCATATCCCATGTGGTATTTCCCAGAGCCATCATGGCTCTGGTCCTATGGTAAATCGGTATCCCCTCCTCCGCAAGTGCTTATTTTGTTAGCCTTGATTTCTGAAATTGAACAGCTTTCTTATTTTTGCTCTTCTTTTCCCAAGAGTGGTGGATAGCAGAAAGTAATGGGAAAGGTGGGGATTAGTGTCCAAATTTGTTTTCCAGTGCAAGGAATGTGTTTGAGGAACTTGAGGAACATACAAAACGCATGATATCATAGGCAAATATAAAGTATTGCATGTCCTAAGATAAAATAAGTGAATCCCAGAAATGAATGGCTACAAACAAAACAAATCAAACACAAATTTAAGACGTATTATAGCCATCTGTATCTCCGTGATTTATGTGGTGTTATTAACGTACAACATAAAGTAGTACGGTGGTACGACATTAAATGTAACTCAGTCATCCCTATTTTGGGGAAATTATTCATTTCCAAATTTGGTCAAAAGCCTTAATTAAAAGGTATACCAAGGACTTTGGTATGGGCAGCCATGCTAGATAAACTTGGGTATGGTCAGCCATGCTAGATAAACTTGTTGTTGATATTTGAACTCAACCCTCAGTAGCTGCCACACACTGGAAACGCATTGTGAAAGCTGGGATAGTGTTGTGTGGTGCGGTCTGCACCATTTTGTGGGCTAGAAACACATAATTTTTTCAGTAAGCACACAGCACAGGCAGCTAGCAGACCGTGGGTTGATATTTACTGAACCTGAAAAGTGTATTAGCCTTTAATACCTTTAATGAGTGGTCACAAGAAGATGCTGTGGTTTAACGTAAAAAAAAAAAAGTTTTACAAAAAGGTGACCAACAAAAAAATCGAATCCCCAACTGAAAGATAGAGAAAAATATTCTTGGACATAACATCATGACGATGATGATCTATTTGGCTGTCTTCATTGTTTTTCCAACCCACAACCCTTGTTCGTAATCTGCACAACCATCCCCGCAAACTAAATCACGTGTATATATTAGGTGTGTAAAGGATCACATCTCGGTTTTTGAGATGCTAAGGTTCATATCGTTTTTGAAATTTTTTCTTTGAGCGGGATAATCTGGAAATTTTTTCTGGCCTTGATTACATTCTGTGGAAATCTTATTTTTTCAGCTTCCCAGCAAAACAAGAACATTGTTCTTGTTGCCGCCCACATGCGGGCTATGCTGTAGCCAGCACTAGGTAAACCCAAAAAAAAAAGATTACATTACAACACCCTGCTAGACAATATTCCACTAAATCCTGAAAATAAAACATAGTAATTGTTTTCTGCTATATTCATGTTTAAAATAGACACCTTTTTAAAAATCAACAATTTATAAAACTAAGACAACTGTAGCTTCATTACTACAAGTTACAAAATGCAAGCAGACAATCAAACAGTTTGGAACCACATGATGCCAAAACACATGGCCAGAGACTGAATTTTAAATAATCTGGAAAGTTTTGAACAGTTCTTATACCGTGGCGGACATCATGGATATTTTATTGGCACGTCAGATAGGTTTGGTGAAAGAAACACCCACAACAAAGGTAACTGCTGCGTCATGCCTAACCCACCCACGAAGACAACGCAGTATTTGTGTGTGCGCGCTGCACGTCTTGTCATTTCTCAGCAAAAGGACACACACACATTTATGTTTCTAAATAAAGTGTGATATTATTCCACATCGTTTCGTTTGAGTAAAGAAGCGAAGGCAATAGACTCGTTGCCATAATCCGACATTGTATTGACGGGGGTTAATTTCATTAATGAGAACACATGCATTCTATAAATCGCTTTGTGTTTTGACAACCATAAAAGGCTCAGTGGTTCTAATATAGTGTTGAGCTGAATGTAAAATGAAAAATGTAATTTCATTATAGTAGCAACGTATATGAGAGCTCAACGGGCTGCATCTGTAGCAGGTTGGGTGTGTCTGTGTGCGTACCGCTGTTCAGTATTCCGGAACCGCGACACAAAACCGTGGACGTTTGTATCGCGGTTTCAGAACCATTACACCTCTTGTTTGTATGCATGTATGCATGTATGCATGTATGTATGTATGCATGTACACACATACACTAGGGGTCTATGTCATTATATATATATATATATATATAGACCACCAGTGAAATGTGTATGGCTATTGTATAAATGTATAGTCAATAGGGCCCTTTTTCTTAAACACAAGGCGCAAAGCAGGGAAAAGTGGCAACACAATTAATCATTTGCCAATTGTGAATTGCTAGATGCAAACAGACAGCAGTTGTCATTTTCCCTATTTAAGACACAAATTACTAATGAATAGGAAGTACAATCCTTCTGAACCATGCACATAGACCGTTTTAACTAGCCACCGTTAAACTAGCCAAAGTGGATTTGGACACTCCCTCCTTGCGCTTTAGACCATACGCTTAGATGGTTTAAATAAGGCCCATAGTTTTGTTTTCATTACATATACAGTTACCACATTATATACACAATACAAAAAAGTAATCTATGAATTCTACACAAACATAATTTTTCATGAATTTGTCATTAGCGACCGTTTTGGTCGACCTAACGGTTTCGTTGACGCTTTTGGCTTCTTGTCATGAGTTTTTAAATGCGTTTTATAACCTTGAGTGTGATAGAAGGACTTCCCACATTTCGCACATGTGTAAGGTTTCTCCCCGGTGTGAACTCGCATATGAACCCTAAGCCAGTGAGCGTTGGAGTAACATTTGCCGCAGATCGAGCACAGGTGTGACCGTTCTCCGGTGTGCGTTCGCATGTGCGCAGTGAGATGTGAGGACTGCTTGAAGGCCTTCCCACAGCCACAGTGGTAGTTCTTCTCTTCCGAGTGTATAACCTCGTGCTTTTCGAGCGCACTGGCAGACATAAACCTTTTCCCACAGTTACTGCAAGGAAAAGGCAATTCCTCCGTGTGACTGCGTGTATGTATTTGGAAGTAATTCTTCGTTTTGAAGGATTTGCCACACTCAGAACAAAAGTATGGTTTCAGTTCCTTGTGGATGATCTTGTGTTCTTCCAGCTGTTCCTTGAGAGCAAAGTCCATTCCACAGTCTCCACACACATGGGTAGGGACCGGAGGTTCCTCAGGTTTACGTGACGTCTCAGAGACTGATGCCTCAATGGGTTTCTGTCCTGCAGAAATAAGTAGTCGCTCATTATGGATGAGGAGATGCAAAAGGTAGTGTATGCAGTGAGAAATGTCGATAATTTAAAATGTCGCAATTTTCCTCATAACATTACACATTGTTCTCATGATCTCTGTTCATACAATTCAGATATATTTTTGTTCTAACCTGCCAATACTTTTACTTTGTTTTAAAGGTTTTCCACAACTACTCCATTCCTATTAGTGTACTGCGTTTGTAAATCTCAGACTACCAGAAACCTTTAGAAATACCACCATTTCAATAGACTTTGAAAGTCTCGTGCTAAAATCATCATCTTATTCTGGCCTCTGACCTCTGTGAACTTTCATGTGTGTTTTCAGGTTTCCTCCTTGGGTGAATCCTCGCCCACATAACAGACACCTGTAAGGTCTGTTTCCTGAATGGATGACCAGGTGTCTCCGCAAAGAACATCTTCTAGGGAACACTTTTCCACAGTTTAGACACTCATGGGTCTTCTTGGGTTTGCTGGTGCCCTGGTGTTCAGGTTCCTTAGCTTGGTGAACTGTGTCCGAATCCTCCACAGACTGGGTTTCACTGCAGCTGTCTTCTACAGAAGAAATGTGTAAACATGACAAAATCTAAAAAAAAACTTTTGTAGAAGGCTTACCTGATCAAAGTGATACAAATATCTAAACTAAAACATCTCATCATTCAGCTGCACAATGTAGTGTTATAACCCTCGACTAACACAATTAGCATTACATGAGTGATGCCATCCCGCTTTATTATGACTCACTGGGAGAACTGGAATTTGACAAAGGTTGCAGACACATGAAATAAAGTACAGTTAGTGTTTGTTGTTGTTTTCTTTTGGTGGAAATCAACAGTGTTGTCAACAGCACATTTAGCAAATTGCATCCAAGATTATTTCTGCTGTGTTTTAGCCTTGACAGATCATCTGGAAATTGTGAGCTCCAGGCTTACTTTTCCAATAGAAGGTTTTGTTGAGTACAAACAATCACCATAAATCTATACAAAATGCAAAGGTGTGTGTTTGTTTGAGAGTTTAGGTTTGGACATTCATAGAGGGATAAATCCATTGAATTATCTTTTTTTATGCAATTAAAAGAAATCTCTGGCTGCAAATTGGAACTTTTATTTATAAGGGTTGGGCGATATACCGGTATTTAATTTATAACGGTATATTTTCAAAGGAGATATAAAATTTGACAATATTGTTTATATCGATATAGTTATATTATGCGTTATTCATAACTTTTTCGATCCGTTCGTCTCTCCCTTCATGCCTGCACTTGGCCTGAGGAGTGGAGTCAGGAGCGAGTGATTTAGTGCGTTCAGAGTGTCACGGGGGCTGGGACACCAGAGAAAGTTCACATCGGCCTACTAACTCCGCTCGCATTTGCAGCACACCTTTTTTTCAGAGTAGCCAATGAGAGAGCAGATACTGAGTCACATGCTCAATTTATATTTCTGACAAACAGATACAGGTAGCCATTAGTCATTATAGCTGAAATATTCACAACCCCTCTGCTATGGATTTAACCATGTACAACTACAATAAATTACGCTAAAAATATTCACCTGAACATTTAGCCCACTTTATAGAAAATAGCGATATATATCGTGCATCGGTATTCAACCTAAATATATCGGGATATGATTTTTGTCCAATATATCTTTTTTTTAATACAATGACATCACTACACTTTGCTGTACAAAGTTACACTGCATCAAACATTTCCATCTAATATTTCAAACTGTGTGATGTCACAATGTATAACTAATATATTATGTAGGCCACATCACACAAGTCTACAATTAACTCACCGAAACTGGTTGGATCCCATTCAACTTCCTCACCATCTGAATTGATTATACCACCAACTTCTTCTTCTTCTTCTTCTTGTTTAACCTCACTGGATTTACATGCTTGGTCTGAGAGTTGATATGACGATCCCTAAAATATATAAAGCAATGTTGATCAACACAACATAGAACTTGAAGTCTCTCACATCGTTGTGGAGGAATATTTTTATTTTTTCCCTACACATGGCATCTCCATCTTGGCTTCATGTTTGTTATTTAAATCATGGGTGTAATATGTCGTGGTGTTGTTCATCTGAGGTTGTATTTACCAAATATTTAGACCTGCTGAGGAACAGATGATTGTTAATATGTCCTGACATGTCCATAATATACACCATAGAATCCAAAGAGGGTGTACTATATTTTTCACATGACTGTATGTGGTCATCAGGTTAGGTTTCATTTACTCCTCAACCACTTTCTCATTGCACCAGTTCTACGATAGCGTTAGGCTGTAGCATTATAGCCTGGCTCCGCCCGACTAAATGCTCTCAGCTCAATTTATTTTTGCTGAGATTATAGTGTGGAAACCCAGTTCGCATTAGCTTTTGCACATCTGACCTTCTGGCGGTCCAATCAGGGTGGGTTAGTGAGATGACATCGCAGTCTAGTATGATTCTAAATGGTGGTTGAGCTAGATGAGGCGATCAAAACAGTTGTAGTAACACCGAATGGTTAAACGCTGTCCAATAGTTTCAAGATTAACCAGAGGTCCACACCCAGTAGGAGGCAACGACTGGGAACACTTCTCAATAGAGCATGGCCAGACTAGTATCATTAGCATAATGTGCACAGAAATAAATGCTTAAGTGTTTTATTGCTAACATATTTACTCAAGCTATTAGGATACAACATAACACTTATTCTAAGTATCTCCAAGCCATTTCCACGTAGCTGCTGTTAACTGTTAATGTCAATGTTTAAATACTAAAGGCTGGTAGCTGGATATATAGCTACAATATTATTATTATTATTATTATTATTATTATTATTATTATTATAGCGAATCTTCACACTAAGTGCAGTTATCTTTATCTCGCATCATGTTAGCATGAGTCAATCCAGGGCGGGGACCCAATCGAGGGCATTTATAACAGACTAGTTAAAGCAGTTATGTCAGAATACATACCCAGTTACTAACAGTTTCCATTGTGGATCTAACAAGCGCTGTTACAAACAGTTCAAAACTTTGACTTCGGAATAATATTAATATGTAAACTTGACGTTATTGCTGATTTTGCCACATGTTTACATTCTTGTACAATCCTAAAGTGAAAGGCTAGCTAAGAGGCTAATAACACTACCAGGGTGGTTATTTCTTCGCTAATATTTCAGCGGTTGGAGAACAACAAAAAGTGGATTAGCGCCACCAATTGATTTGGAGTGTTATCTATTATAATTGGAAAAAACCACTCCTATCCGTACAGTCTAGAGATGCTCGCATCCCATGTGATCTTTATGTTACCTGGACATCAAAATGACTGGTTTGCCACAATGAAGACATAAGCAGGGTGCTGAACAGTATGCTGCACACACCCACACATTAATTTATTGAAATGCACAATGCACAAATGATACCGTACCGTATATTTTTTTTTATCATATCTAGATGGAAGATTCATTATTTGAGTCATCCCATCACAGATGCTAGAAATAATGCTATACGTCATCAATATCACAAAACAAATAGCCTAACTTAGGACTGTTAGTTAAAAACCATAAAGCAGAGTAGATTACACTCACTGTTTCCATTGTGGATCGAATAAGCAATGTTATTTGGGATTTCGAGACGATATTCTAGATCTGCCAAACGAATTCTGGACATATATTTCTAACAAATGCTACTACAATAAGTTATTATTCGTTACAACAGTTGTGGTTAGAAAGCAGCAAAGGTTTGTGTACTGCCACCAACTGGTTTGGGGGAATACTAGAAATTAAAACCATACAGTTTAAAAGATATAATACATATATCTTCTTAGAAGACCACATAGGCCAGTTATTTAGAAGGGTGTAGAAAACCTTACCATGAATTCAGTTGATAAAACATGATTTGGAAAGGTACAAAACTGTAGAAGGCAAAGGAAAAAACCCTGTTGGATAAAATGTGTAAACCTTGGAACGGGACCACAGGTGTGAGGATCCACCCGTCCAGGAGGATGCAATAGTGTGCGACAAGACAAGAGTCAACTGCAACTTGGCATTGTCAGAAATGATTTAGCATTTTTTTCATGGGCGCAACCCTCACTCAGCTCTGCTGCTCATCCTACAAATGCCTGTTCCTTACAAATGTAGCACCTTAAAAATGGAAATAATCAGGCTTTCCAATGGTATAACATCTATTGCCAAAACACCTTGTTACAACAAAGAAACAATCTAACAAACACACATGTCCATACTTTTTGTGTTTATATAAGGTTTGACAACCAAGTATTTTTTACAAACTATTCCAACAGATTTTTTTAAAAAGGTTAAGAGGGTCCATTTGACCCCCCCGGAGTCATGACGTGCACAACTTTTTCCTTAATCGACAAACTATTAACCACTTGTTTTTAAAATAGCATAGTACATGAGAAATATTAATGCCACCACTGAAAAATGTATGGATATAATAGTCCTTATTAATAGGTAAATGAAGTCACTCAAAAACGCTTGCTAACTTCTAACTCAAATCAAAGAGAAACACCTCTCACCTTCAATGCCATAGGGTGCTCCCTCAGAAGCTAAGCTTTGCCACACACATTGAAATTCATTGCAACGGCTAGGATATGGTTGTGTGCAGCCTGCACCACTTTGTGTTCCTATTTACGGCAAAAGGCTGTGTAGAAGTACCATCATATTTGTTCAGCACGCAGAGAGCAAACAAGATCGTGGACAGCGATAAGATATTTCGTTAATTTGACTAAACGTGTATTAGCTATAGCCTATACTTTTAAGTTAAAATGTGCTATCTGTATATTTTGTTTTGTTTGCAAAGTTAATACTGGACTGTTAAGTAAACAGTTATAAATGCAAACCGCTGTAGTTCAGTTGAATTGTATTCTTGCATTCATGTTATAAATTTTCAGAAATCACGTTAATAGCCTAGTAGTTGGGTTCTTTTATGATGTAGAATATGACTGTGTGTGAATGTAGTGGATTCATTAATAAATGTGTGAGCGGTGGATCTCTGAGGGGGAGGGTGGAGAAATCCACAATCTTCTGGTGAATACTCGTTTGGAGCCAGAGACCATTTTATTACACAGTACCTTAAAGCAGGGGTGTTCAAACTGTGGGTCGGGACCCACAGGTGGGTCACTGAGTGGGTCGTGAAAATTGCAAGCTGTCATTGAATGAATGAAGTGTATCAATGACAGGCATCTGAGCTTTCCTATCATGTTGGTCCACTCATTGGTCGTGAGTAAGGTTGTGTCAAAATAGCCTACTTGTTCCTGATTGAATGAAATCCTATTTAGCCACGTGCACACCATAGATTCAAGAGTGCTCTGCTCAAAAATATTTGGCTGGCGCGCACACACACAGACAGACACACACACACACACACACACGTATAGCATTAGCTAAAATGGACACTTTTTGAAAATTATGTTACCGGTACTTGGTGGGTCTCTAAATAGATTAGTCCTCTCTAGGTGGGTCTTGGCACAAAAACGTTTGGGAACCCCTGCCTTAAAGGTCAACATTTAAACAGGTTCCATGTAAACAGGTTCCATGTTCCGAATTTAGCAAGCGCCTTGAGAGTAACTTACTATACCTTTAATTATTTGTAATTTTAGTTGAGCTAGCAGTTTCATTGTGTTTTTTTGACAGGCTGCTGCTTGCCATGTGTTTTTAAATGTGTGTTGTAGCCTTGAGTGTGAGCGAAGGACTTCCCACATTTCTCACACTTGTAAGGTTTCTCCCCGGTGTGAGCTCGCATATGAACTCTAAGCCAGTGAGCATTAGAGTAACTTTTACCACAGATCGAGCACAGGTGTGACCGTTCTCCGGTGTGCGTTCGCAGGTGTGAATACACATGCGATGACTGCTTGAAGGTTTTCCCACATTGAGCACAGCTGAAGTTCCTCTCCCCTGTGTGAGTAAATTCATGACTTTCGCGCGCACTGGGTGAGATAAACCCTTTCCCACAGTCTCTACAAGGAAAAGGCAATTCCTCCGTGTGACTGCGTATATGGATTTTGAAATAATTCTTTGTTTTGAATGATTTGCCACACTCAGAACAAACATATGGTTTCAGTTCCTTGTGGATCTTCTTGTGTTCTTCCAGCTGTTCCTTGAGAGCAAAGTCCATTCCACAGTCTCCACACACATGGGTAGGGACCGGAGGTTCCTCAGGTTTATGTGACGTCTCAGGAACTGATGATTCAATGGGTTTCTCTCCTGCAGAATACAATGATACATTATAGACTAGAGACTTGAAAATGTGTTAGCGTTATATGCAAATACAGCACATTGAGAAATGTATGATCAAATATCCCAATGTTCCTCATTATTATTATTTTTATTATTAATAATAAATGCTGACCTCTTGAACTTTGTTTAGGGTAGTATTTTTGTTCTCTAATGCTAATTGTTTCTTCCACCCTTTAACAAAATCCACTATAATAGCTTATTATGTTTAAAAAAAAAAAACAATCTGACTACCAGAAACCTTTAGTAAAAGACACCATGATTTAAATAACATTATAAAGTATCATGCTAGAAGTATTATTTATATTGGGCTCTGACCTCTGTGAACTTTCATGTGTGTTTTCAGGGTTCCACTTTGTTTGAATCCTCTCCCACATATCAGACACCTGTAAGGTCTGTTTCCTGAGTGGATGACCAGGTGTCGCCGCAAAGAACATCTTCTAGAGAACACTTTTCCACAGCTTAGACATGCATGTGTCTTCTTGGGTTTGCTGGTGCCCTGGTGTTCAGGTTCCTTAGCTTGGTGAACTGTGTCTGAATCTTCCACAAACTGGGTTTCACTGCAGCTATCTTCTTCTACAGGAGAAATGGTTGAAGACAGTGTAAATCCCACTGGTTTCCTGCCAACTCTGGACATTTTATTAACAATATCTTAAGATGCACTTTTTACTAAAAAAACATGTTAAGATGCACAATGTAAGTGTTTAAACCCTTGACTAACAGGATGTTAAGCATTAAAGTCATTAAGGTCAGTCGGTCAAATCAAAACAGTATCATTCTTTGCTCATATGGTGCTTCATAATACTCTCTTGGTGCGATATGTACGTATCATTTTTCAAAGGTCACCTCACCTGTGTGCACCTTGTAGTGCATTACTACGGGAAGGGGGGTCAAAGGTCACCTCACCTGTGTGCACCTTGTAGTGAGTCTTGAGGTTGCCCTTCTGGTTGAAGCCACGCCCACACATGGAGCAGCAGTAGGGCTTCTCCCCAGTGTGGGTCAGTTCGTGCCGCTCCAGCTTGTAGGCGTTGGTGAAGTCCTTGCCGCACACCGAGCAGCGGTAGATCATCTTCTCCCCCCTTGGCTCCTTAAGCAGCTCGGGGGGGATCTCAACCGGCAACCGGCTGCTTCTGTCCGGGCGCCCCCTGCCTGTGGAGAAAGGTATATGCAGTATATGTGAGGTACACCATTTAAGCAAGTGTTTCTCAAATGGGGGTACGCATACCCTTTAGATGAACGTGTCAGTTTTCTAAAGATGGTCTAGATTTTTTACTTGTTTAGTGTTCAACATTCAATTTCCTTTTATTTGATCAAATCCTATATTCATTTGTTTATTTTCTCTCCATGTCTACTAAAGACGTACTGAGGAGGCTTGGAACATCATTGAAAGAAGCCAAAAATGTTTTAGCACCACTGGTGTGTGTTTACGCATGTGCCCACACACACACACGTTATACAGTGGTGAACACAACTGTCCCAACTTTTTTGAAAGGTGTTGTAGACAGATATTAATGTAGTGTATATTTTCACAAAACAATTAACCATCATATACTATGTTGTAGTGTATCCAAAATAGTACAAGTTGAATGGAATTTAGATTATTTGTATTTATTTTATATTTTTTGTGTGTTTTCCATACTGTCCCAATTTTTTAAGAATTGGGGTTGTGTGTGTATGTATAATAATAATAATAATAATAATATTTAAAAACACTGAAAAAACTGCTTAAAACGCAATCCACGTCTGGGATGACACATTTTCTATATAAACTTTATTTGCTGTGATTAGAATACCAGATTAGAAGACCATATTTCACTACTTCTACTGGCACTCACCAGGAGTAATAGAATCGGATTTAGTGGCATCTTCTTCCTTGGCAAGAGGAAGGTTGGTTTTTCTCTTCCTGAGAGTTCTCTCTGTTTGCAACAAAGTTAAAAGGACAACATTGAAGAACTTGTATGAAATGGTGATACTTGTACCCTTGTTACATAACCTCATTTGGCTGTGTTTGAACATCAAATCTCTTCTTGTTTCCTCTCCATGGCCAACTACTCGTCTAGACTATAAACTCTATAATTAAATGGACAAACCCTCTGTAACGTCACATATAGGTTTTCTTAAGAACGTGTTTGATGCTCAAAACTGCGCTGACTATCGCCATTATTCCAGTACCTGGAACTCATGTCTGGGCTAGTCATAATAACAGGATTAAAGTATGCATGGCTTAATATATTTTCAACTAGTGCGTTATAGCATGGCCATTATAGTCAGTCGTCCACCGATGATGATAATTCATATTGACAAATAGCTACCAACCACTCTCTAAGCTACCAACCACTGCTCTATTTTACTGTACGACTGTAATATTAAGACTGTGTGTGTGGACACATTTAAGCAGACTGACTGAGAAATACGAGTGGGAGGGATAACTATGGACACCATAATAATAATCTGGTGAAATGCTGACCCCTAGTGGTTTGGAGAAGATGGTAATATTTGACACAGAGCACCTTTAAAATGGGTACATTTTCAAATCAACTCACTGAAACTTGTAGGATCCGGTTTATCGTCCTCACCATCGTAACGGATTAGACCACAAACGGGCTTTTCCTCCTCCTCCTCCTCCTGTTTAACCTCACTTGATTTACTGGTGGGTAATTGTATGTGTGTTCCCGCTTGACAGGTTGATTTACAATCTTGATCTGACAGCTGATATGGAGATCCCTAAAGTATATGTAAAGTGTAGCACAATGTTGACCAAAGCATAATTTATGCAAATTAGAGGAGGGGGGGGGGGGCGGTTAGTAAATTGATGAAAATAATGATATACTGCAGAGGTCTTCAACGTTTCTCGGGGGGAAAAAAGAAAAGCATAAATAAAACTTGGTAACATATGGTAATACAGTAATAAGGTGTTGTGCCCAAAAGTGACTTGCTGATCAAAAGCTGAATTTTATGATTATATTCCCATATTTTTAAAGGTCAAATGAATGGATTCATTATAATCAAGGGCACAGAGCAGGTGAAATACTATAAATTAAGGATAATTTAAAAATATATTCATTTTTTATAGGCGGCCTACTGTTAGTTAGACTAACAGTATATTTTCGATATATCTATGCTAAACAAGGATATTTGACATAGCAAACAAACACATTTTCCACATCTAAAATTATTGACAATATAGATATTTTGAAAATATACTGTAGTGTATTCTAACTAACATGATGTAAGGCCGCCTGGATACAAAATTACATATTTTAAAATTATCCTTATTAATATTTCACCTTCTCTGTGCACTAGATTATAATTAGTCTTTTAATTATTTTTAAATGTGTGAATATACATATAAAATGCAATTTTTCATACCGTGATCACTTTTTATCAGCAAGTCACTTTTGGGCACGACACCTAGTACGTCTCCTGTACATAGCCATGCGTAATAACACTCAGCGTTCCATTCATTGCCTTTATAATATTGCACAGCTTTGTTTTTTTAAGCGGGCTGATACAGTTTCATGTCTTGTATTCCAACACATGCTGGAAAAAAGTATAAATCAAGAACACAAGATATAGGTTATTGTTATTATTAGCCAGTCAGTTGCCGTAGCCAGATTAAAGCATTTAGGACATAATACATACTCACAGTATCCATTGTGGATCCAAAAAGCAACGTAACAAACAGCTCAAAGCTTTGGCTTTAACGTTAAAAGGTGATCTTGACTTTATTGATGATTTTGCGGCATGTTCAGCCTACATTCCTGAACAATGCTACGCTAAAGGCCCATGAGGCTCTGGTTGTTGTCGGTACCTGCCAGATCCATTCTGCGCATGCGCGTGATTGCACAGCACTGGCTGTCCGATCTGTACCACGCATGTGCACAATTAAAGTTATTTATTTTTATAATTTTATATTGCGGTAATACTGAAAGCCCGCCGTGACGACAGAACTGACTTCAAAACAAATTCACGGTTATAGGGTTATAAAAAGTAATCTTAAAAAAATGCAAAATGTAATGAAATAGGCCTACATGCCAAGTTATGAAGTTATGATTGCATTTGCAGCAATCACCATCGGTGTATGACCTATGATTGTGTGTGTGAATGGGTGAATGCAGGTCAAATACTACAGAATCCTGGAGAGGACACGTGGAAAGATAAAAAAAATTAAGTTATATTGTGCGCACGGTTTAAATATGTTGTACTGCACGGAATAGCAATTTGCGCACAAAATATGAATTTGTGCACACGGTTTCTTTATTTTGTGCACATCATGAAATAGTAATTTGTGAGCCCGGTTTTTAATTAGATCGTACAGGGATGAATTTATCCCAGTTTATTTCAATTTAGGAATGCAATATAAGGAATTTGTGGGCCCAGTTTTTGATTAGGTTACCATCCTACACAACATCATTGACACTCTGTCCAGATCGTACAGGTATGAATTTATCCACGTTTATTTCAAATTGTCTATGGACTGAGTGTCAATGATGTTGTGTGGGGTAGGAACCTAATTAGAAACTGGGCCCACAAATTCCTATGTTGTGCGCACAAAATCCTATTCATGTGCACAAAATAAAGAAACCATGCAAATTAATTCCTATTTTGTGCGCACAAATTGCTATGCGTAGAAAATATTTAAAGTGGTATTCTTAAATAGAAGAAGCCATTCCTCAAGCATGCCGCCTGGACAAATTGAGCAATTGAAGGACTTTTGGTCAGGGAAGTGGCAGAGAATGGATGCTCACAACAACATACACTGGTTAAACATTCACGAGTAGAAGTCAGATTTGATGGACACGTTTATTTCTATAGCCCTTAATCACATTACATTCTTAACGGGGCTGCACAGGCCCACATAACACATGGAAACAAATGGAACCCCTCTCCATCTAATACTCCCATCAGGTAAGAAAAGACCTCCATACAGTGCCGGTAAAAACTTGGAAGAAACCTCGGGATGGGACCACAGAGGGACGAATCCACCCTTCCAGGATGGTTCGGATACAAGTGGGCAGCAACAATTGACCGGTCCCAAATCCCGCCCCCTTTCACCTGTCCAACTTAGTTACTGTAACTAGGTTGGACAAAACAGCATAATAAAATATCCACCTTATTTCTGAGCGACCTACTGTATGTTCGCAGACATACAGTAGACATGGACATCTTTTTTCACTTCCGCTCGAGCTCAAAGAGAAACGATGAGCTCAGGTATATTGTGTACCACTGTTGGCTAGTTAACAAATGCAAACTACTACAAAAAAAAACGGTTAAATCAATGTACTGTACCACTGCTAATATAGGCCAATAGTTGCTAACCGGAAACGATTAGCAATTAAAGCACTATGAATCATGGGAAATATCTCCAATCAGTAAAAAAATGGATAACAGGAATGAGGTTTCAAAACATGCTTAACTGTTATTGGAGGACAGGCGAAAATGGCCGTGGCTTGGGATCTGTCAATTGCTAATAAAACATTGAATAATGTGTATTACATAGCATGGCCAATGAAAACTAGTATTCCTAACTGAAAGTAAACAGAGGAGGAAATATTCTAGCCTGGCTCCGCCCGACTATTGCTCACAGCTCAATTTTCGCTGAGATTATAGATCGGAAACCTTGTTTGCGTTAGCATTTTCACAGCCAATCAGGGTGTGTAAGTGAAATGACGTTAAAGTCAAGCGTCTTTCGAAATGGTGTTAGAGCTAAATGAAGCGATCAAAACAGTTGTAGCAACACCAACTGGTTAAAGGCTGTCAAATAGTTTCAAAATTAACCTGAGGTCTATGCCCAGTAGTAAAACAGTGAGAACCCTTTCCAATGGAGTGTGTCCAGACCCTATTCACAAAGTGAATATTGGGTCTGGTTACACCAGGCTATAAATATGCTGGATACAAATTAAAAGACAGAATAAATGGGAATAATATGGAAAATGCAAATAAAATCTAAAATGTATTCACTCTGTACTATATTGGAAACATATGTGATGGAAAAAAAAGTTGGGACAGTTGTGTTTACTGCTGTATAACATGTACTTTGCATACACTTAAAATAAATGTATGGTCACCAAGACACCCGTTTGTGAAGTTTATCAAGTAGAACTGCGTAACTTACATATTTGTGAGTGCATCATTAATACATAAGTACATACACAGTGGGGGTGCTGTCCTAGCCTGTTGCAGTGTGGTTCATCAACACATCCACAACGTAAAACATCACGTGTTGTAGTGTATCCAATATAGTATAGGGCAGAGCCATGCAAAGAAGAGTTACGCCAACTCCATTCACGCCAATGGACCGTTTTTTTTTTTTTTTTACAGTAATGGCGGATCGTGGAGCCTCAAAATGTAGTTTCCGGAAGTTATCCTAAATACTTAAAGTACCCTATACATTTGATTTTAAATGTAAACCGGTGCATTCATTGACTACTAATTGCCAAAAAATTAAGATATATATCTTTGTGTATATATATATATATATATAT
>JAODUK010057619.1:0-18177 GCA_027564635.1 Typhlichthys eigenmanni
TTGGGGATGGTGGGAATGGGACTCCCGATGTCTGTTTGTGATTGGAGGGTTGGGATGATGAGTGTAACATGAGTGGTGGTATTACTTTATTTTACTTTTTTTTTTAATATATATATATATTGATATAAATATATATATATTGTAACTAAATAAATATATTGTATTGTTTTTACTAATTTTGTATTGTTTTTAATGACGTTGTAGTGTGAAGCACTTTGTGTTGCATGAATTTGTATGAAAAGTGCTATATAAATAAAGATTGATTGAGATAGATTGAACTATTCAATAAGGTAATAGACTTTCTAAACCAATACCTATAACTTTTTGCTCATAATTGCATCAGCTAAGAACAGTAAGTGAAAGCATTGTGGAAGTCTGACAATAATAAAACAACTTAAATTATACAATGATACAATTATATTATTACAATATTGGCTTTGGTTATAACATTTTAAACATATTATTAACCCAGGGAGTCGTAGCAAAGTAAATATGGTGACACCCTAAGACCCAGTCAAGAAGCGAATGTGGGTGTCTGCATGATCGTTTCCAAACCAATACATTCATGCCCGTCCAGACTTGAACGCAACACCAGATTTTTTTATACTAAAACGCCAGAAGCTTTTCAGTTTTAGGAGCTCAACAACTCTGGAGTTGTATGGATGGATGCAAGGCTTGTGCGTAGTAAAAGTTCAACATGATAAACTAAATGATATTAGTGTAGACTACACCTTAGTGCTCCTGCCTTCACCCCTGTCTCACTGGCAGCAGCTAAGTGGTGTCTGACGGGTAACCCTGTGTGTGTGTGTGTGTGTGTGTGTGTGTGTGTGTGTGTGTGAGAGCAGTGCGTCTCCTGCCACAGAGGTTAATGACTTTAAGGGTCAGGAAGTTACCCTGGGCTGCTTCTGAGGTGTCAGTGTTTATTAATGGTGACCTCTCTCTGCTTCCACACACAGATGTGCACTGTGCTGTGTGTGTGTGTGTGTGTTTGGGTGACAGGGTGACTCGCATGCACCCCTCTGCCCTGGGTGGCGAGAATGTGCAATATGTTTGTACATTTTACCTGGTGATTATGGTTCACGCACGACGTTCCTGCTGCATTCTGACTGCTCACTGCAGCCTGATTCATTCTGTAAATTGTGTTAATGAACAAATAGTAATTGAAGTCGTGTTATGGATGTAAAGTATGGTTTGGGTATGGACACCACATACAAGATGCCTAGTACACCTGCTACACCAACCATAGAGGAGCCTCAGTGATTGGTGGGGAAATCAAGTAATCCCATTGGTCTGAGCTTAACTTGATATAGTGATATGATCAGGTTGTTGGTCATACAGTGTTCATTACTTCATACTCCCAGTGATGGGAGCTGCGTGGTTTTGACTGGACGGCATAACTCTAAGATGCAGTTTATTGTCTGTTGAAGGCGGTGCGCTGCCAACTGACTGTGTCAATGCTGAGTTACCGTCTCTCGGCCACAATACACATCATCTATAGCGGCGGTTGTCAGTGAGTGGGAGTGAGTGGGTGGCGAAAATGGCAAGTTATTTATTAGTCCTGTCTAGGTGGGTCCTGGCACAGGGCAGTTTGGGAACCCCTTATCTACACCAACGATCTATAGCCACCACACCTCCAGGACTAGGCAGGCATGATATCTGTGGCTGTAAGATAGTAATTAGCCACCTTTTATTCTCGCTACTTGGCAGGGTGCAGCTTGATTGGCTAAAAGTGCACAAGCCTTACCTGTCCTGTGTGTGCAGTCAGTGGTGTTTCTCCTGTCTGTCCTCCGTGTGAAGTCAGTTATCATTTATCGTGATAAAATTACAGATGATAATGATGAATGTATTTTGATTGAGGGGGGATCGACATCAGGCAACATTATGAGGACTAAAGGCCAGCGATGATCAAGGAATTCGAAACGTGAAGACAAATTGACGGAGGAGCTCAGAAATCTGCAGAAATCCAATGTGTGTGTATGGCTTGACGCCCAAGAAATGGAGCCGCGTTCTAAACCCTGGCGTTGACAGGCGTCCATCGTCACCAGTGGGCGTTAAAACAAACTGGTTCTGAAACTGTGGCGTCTATTGGTGCTCGTAGACGCCTACAGTGGGCGGTGGCCTTAATACTTCCATACAGAGGGAACTCTCTCATTATTTACAGTACATGTCTTAAACAGATCATCATAATTATTGTTGTTATTATTATTATTCTAATATTAAGCTAATTATCCGCCCTGACTGTAACCCTACAGCTAATGCTGGAAAGTATAAAGGAGGAATAGGAGGTAGAGAGATGGAGAATGACACCAAACTGAAGCGGTTTCACCCACCTCGCTGATCTGATTGATTAACTCTGCTATAAATTATGCATTTTGCACAGACAAGTGAGAATGGCTTTTGGAATGTCTAGGAAAGTGGAGACGAGCCTCTGCTCTGATTGGCCGATCCCTAACAACAGTGTCTGAACTAATCCCTTTTCACACCCCCAAAAAAATCAGAATTATTAGAATTTGATATTTGACACATCAGCATTGCAGTGCATGCATGATGTGGTTCCCATGAATAATATCACACCTCTCTTCTAGTGGGAATGCTGCCGAGTCGTTGGGATGTATCCCAACGCGTGGCGCGTTCCACGAGGCATCGCCATGACAACAGTGGACTCCACAGACCCAGGCGAGCGTAGCGCGGGTGCGTATGTGCAGGCTTGATGGGAACCAGCGGTCCCAGACTGTTCTGTTAGCATGAGGGGGGCTCTCTACGAAGAGACTTGTACCTACAGTTAGCTATAATAATCATGGCATAGAATATAAACAACACAACAACCAACATGGAACATATGAAGCAGTGGTCATCTGATAACTGATTCTATGAGCCATTCGCAGTTTCACTTTCGTGTGCACGTAAACATGCATGGCGTAATCATGGAGACAAGCATATGCATGCTTTAATGCCCTAATTTGAGCGGTCCGGGTCGTGTCTGGTGCTATAGGACATTTCCTCAGACCTTGGACTCAAGTGACGTCTGTCAATGTCACTTCCTCTGACCTGGGACTCCTGTGGCATCTGTTAGATAGATACATAACATCCTTGGTCTACATTACATGTTTAACATCATGAATATACAGTACATGTTTAACATCATGAATCTACAGTAGATGTTTAACATAATGAATAGCAATAGTTTATTTTATAATGAAATGGCCTAGCATAATTCAAACAAGATACTGTAATCATCTGGTAGGCTACATCCTTTACTGTAGCTTGCCAATGTTTCTTTTCAATGTTATAAATGTTTATCAACACTTTTGAAATCGGTGGGCGTGGAACTCAGTCCTGGCAAACACACCCACTGATCAAGTCTGTGTGTTTAGCTAATATTGTGTTATTGCTGAGTTTGCAGCCAAGATGGCAAGGAATGTAACTCTAAGAATCCACTAAGTGTGTGTGGTGAGTCTATTTAACTTGTATATATGGACAGCTGAGTGTGTTTCATGTAAATTATTCTCCTTTGAAAATATGAGGCTGTAGGTTATATTATTCTAGCCTATACTGGATCTAAATGTAGGTATCGCCTACATATAGCCCATGACCGTTGGCTGTATGTGTTTACTGGTATAAAATCAGAAGACATGAAATGTTACAAATATCCGATAAAGTCAAAGCTCTGCGCTGTGTTGATGATGTCAACATAAAATTTTCACTGCGCCTCGCACCCCCCACATAACAGCACTGTGCGTGTGTGTGTGTGTGTGTGTGTGTGTGTGTGTGGCAGGGGTCACCTTTGCCGCTCATTCCCCACACCGCACGGGCTAACAGCGCCACTAGCATTGCTAATGCCCGGTTAGCATCACTAATGCAGCGGAGCTAGCATCTCAAATGCCAGGTTAGCATTGCTAATATTCGGCTAGCATCTATCATGCCCGACTACCATCGCTAAGCCCCGGCTATCATCTTGGCTAGCAGCTTTATTGCCCGGCTAGCATCTTAACTAGCATTGTTGAGCCCGGTTAGCATCTTGGCTAGCAGCTCTATAGCCCGGCTAGCATCTCTAATGCCCGACTAGCATCTTGGCTAGCATCATTAAGCCCAGTTAGCATCTCTAATGCCCGGCTAGCATCGCTAATGCATGGTTCATATCGGTAATGTCCGGCTAGCTTCTTTAATGCCCACCTAGCATCGCTGATATCCGACTAGCATCTCGGCTAGCATCTCACATGTTTGACTAGCATCGCTAAGCCCGGCTAGTATCTCCAATGGCCGGCTAGTATCTCTAATGGCCGGCTAGCATCTCTAATGCCCGGCTATCATCTCCAATGGTCGGTTAGCATCTCCAATGGCCGACTAGCATTTCCAATGGCCGGCTAGCATCTCTAATGTTTGGCTAGCATCTCTAATGCCCGGCTAGCAAAACTAATGCCCGCGATCCCCTGGCGGCTCTGAGATCGGCTCTGGATTATTAATGCCCCCTCTTCCCCCTTTCCGAGAATGTTGACTCAACACCAGCGGACCCAGACGCCCTCCAACACCATTAGAGCAATATGTGTCATAAACGCAGAGAGATGTTGCAGCTGTGCTCCCCTCCCCACGCACGCACGCACACACACACATACGCACACACGCACACACTAATGCAGATATTCAGCCAATTTAGAAATTCACTTTGTGCTTCATATAGCTCCAGTGTTGTAATGAAAAGAGATCATATAACCCTGAGAGGTGACACACACACACACACACACATGCTTCACATCCATAGGAGAGTCAGCTCAGTGTGTTTTACGCATGGATGCAGCGGTGTGGGGGGCTGCTCTGGGGGCTGCCAGCGAAACATTTGAGCCAAGTTACTTAAGTCGCGTCCGACGCCTGCTTAGCAGGGTGGGGCATTTGGCGCACCTTAGTCTACGTTGACGAGATGAGGATGATTAAAGGCACAGAGGCCTCTTCTCTGATGTTCAGTCTCAAGCATCTGCTACTGTACTGACTGCATGGTAGGGATGGCAGGGACCAGTATGTACTGTACTGACTGCATGGTAGGGGTGGTCTGGACCAGTATGTACTGTACTGACTGCATGGTAGGGACCAGTATGTACTGCACTGACTGCATGGTAGGGATGGCAGGAACCAGTATGTACTGAACTGGTAGGGATGGCAAGATATGACATTCTATGACATAGGATATGACAAAAACAGATGATTCTTTATCATGGGCATTATTGGGATAATTGTGATTATCTTCAAGTGAGCGTGAATATCCTCAAAAGTGACTTGAAAAAGCTGCCTAGCTCACTGAAGTCCCATTGATTTCCTCATTTATTTACTAGCCCACATTTCTCAAGTCAATCGTCACTGTGGCTGAAGGCTCGGCTTGCCCATTGTGCACTGTATTGTATGTGTTTATATCTGCCCCCTGTAAAGCACAATACACCGTATGTGATGATATATACTGTGTGTTTATATATACAGTGTTGTCACAGAGTTGTCTGTGGCTGGTCAGACACTATTTGGGCTTGGGTGTCACGCATGCATTCATGCATTACATGCGCGCACACACACACCTGAGACTTGTAGTCCACCACCCAGACCACTAGACTATACTGCCCCCTACTGGTAGTTCATCACCCAGACCACTAGACTATACTGCCCCCTACTGGTAGTTCATCACCCAGACCACTAGACTATACTGCCCCCTACTGGTAGTCCAACACCCTTTGTGGACGCGCACAAACTACGCTGCAAAGGAACGCAGGACACACGCCCGATACGCATGTTAGCGCCTTGCGTACGTGTCGTTAAAAGCAAGTATATCGTGGGATTTACGGTCCGTTGCCCGCTAGTGCTACACAGCCCTGACTCTGTAACTGGGAACACAAACAAAGTGGTGCAGACCGCACCACACAACACTATCCCAGCCTTGACAATGTGTGTCCAATGCTTCTGAGAGAGCACCCAATGGCAAGGCAGAGGTGTTTTAGTTTTGATCTAGTTGATCATAATGACTGACTATACCTAGTTAGTGGCACCCTGATCTCCCCCTCCCCCCGGCTATCTATCTGGTAGACGGCTGACTCCAGAAGCTGTGCCCGGGGCCATGTGACTGCGTTGATGGCGGGGGAGCCCTGGGCTGTCCCATGGAGCGCGGGAGACAAGGCCTCATCGCTCAGGAGGACCCTCTGTGCACGTGACGGGGAGCGTCGCTCCTCTCTCCTCTCGCAACGGCTGCTGCTCGCACCCTGGGCTGCCGGAGCCTTCCATGAGCCTGGGAATGCAACGGCAGCTTGTTTGGGGATCTCGGCTTAGGAGAAATGACACAAATGATTACCCTCCATCGACTGTGCAGAACCGTGCTGATGAATTATTATCGCTGGCAAGCATCCCCTGGGGCATGAAGCTGGACCGCCAGTCAGAACACAATTAAAATCAAGGCCTTTCTGTGTTGTTCAACAGTATTGACACAAATAGTGCTGTAGGTGGTTTACGTTTGTCTAAATGTCACTATGTTGTTCTGTTGACCACTGCTTTCTGAATGAACAAACCGTTAAGTCCTATGGAAGAGACGCAGGGCTTTAGAAAAACAAATATATTAGTCTGTCAACCAGAGGGATCATCGTCAATGCCTTTGTACCCTTTAGATCACGCTGTATCTTAGGATGCAAATACATATTTTACTGCCATGAACTACTGTAGGCTTAAACCTCAACTGTAAGGCTGATCCTTTATCCATACAATGTGAGGCTTATGTCAAAGTGTGTGTACACATTTTGACATAATCCCTGTATTGTACCCGAGCTGCACGTGGGCATCTTGTCATTTGAATATTGCCAATGTCGTCAGACACCATGGCTGCTGCCATGTCATGACGGCAATGTCTGGACACCTGGAATTGTGCTCGCAACAATGCTATCTTGTGCTCACGTTGCTAGCCGCGCTCATGTAGGCTACGATGCTAGCTCGTGCTTGCTACGACGCTACCTGCACTACCTCATATACGCTACGACACTAGCTGTGCTAGCTCATGTAGGCTACGACACTAGCTGTGCTAGCTCATGTAGGCTACGATGCTAGCTCACACACGATACGATGCTAGCTGCACTACCTCATGTAGGCTACGACATTAGCTGTGCTAGCTCATGTAGGCTACGATGCTAGCTCACACACGCTACGATGCTAGCAGCACTAGCTCAGCGTTTGTTGAGGAGAGACTGCGTATGGGTGGATGGATGGATGGTTCCAGCGTGCGTAACATGGCTGCCGTGACTAGCAGTACTGGGCGAGTGTTGGGCGCTAATGCTTATGTTCTCTGTACGTGAGTGTGCGTGTGCTTTACATGCACCTTCTCCCTCTGCTGGGCCTAATAAGTCGCTTCAGTGAGAGAACACTTTGCAGGGGAAACACACAAACAGGAACGAGGAGCCTTCCCAGAGCCTTCTAAACACAGAGCTGTGTTTGCTCGGGAGCGCTAGGCAACCAACAGAAGCTGCCGTTCTCACACAGGAAATTATTGTTTACACACACAGACACACACTTAACACACACTTTCACACTTCCACACACACTCACACACACTCACACTCACACACGCACACACCACCCTCCTGACAGCTTTATCAATATTCCCTCTCATCAGAGCTCTCGGTTGGCCAGTGTTGCCCAAAGGCCACCGTTGCGCCGCTAACCGCCTCATTAAAAAGTTTGGCGGGGCGTGGGGGCCACAGGCGCATGCACAGGCCGGGCTCCCAGGGCTGCGGGTCGATGGGGGTGGGGTCCCTGAGGGGGTGGGGGGGTGGTCCCTCAAGATAAACTGTCATGGTAAAAACTGTGACCCGTGGCAGATTACCCTGTCTGTTTACGTCGCACTGAAGGGTCTGTCTGCCTGCCTGCCTGCCTGCCTGTCTGTCAGTTTGTGTACGTGTGTGTGTGTGTGCGTGCGTGCCTGTGTGCGTGCCTGCGTGTGTCTGTGTGTGCGTGCGTGTCTGTGTCTGTGTGTGTGTGTGCGTGTGCGTGTGTCTGTGTGTGCGTGCGTGCGTGTGTGTGTCTGTGTGTGTGTGCGTGCGTGCGTGATGTGGTGAACACAGAACAGACATGGATAAAGATAATGATGAACGGGAGGGGTGTCAGAGGAAAGGGGGAGATGAATGCATTATGGCAATGTGGTTGCTTATTGTTTTCTACAGGGAAGGGAACATCGAGGCAAAGAAAGATGGTGGAGAAAGATGAGGGTTTCCATTCCTTCCATGTTCATTCCTTAAAGTTGCAGTCAGTGATTCTGGAGGCCGAGGCTGGGTTAGTGTTGTGTGGTGCGGTCTGCACCACTTTGTTTGTGTTCCTATTCCTATAGGCCGGCTCACTGTGGCCTCACACCAGAGCAGGACCATCTCGGGCGTGGCTCGGCACGCCTCCAAGTGAGCCGCTGTGACGTTATAGGCTTAATGCAGTGCTAGCGGGGCTGAGAGAGAAAGATGTTGCGACACACAGTATGAAGCCTAGCCTCGGCTATTTTCAGCGTTTCACCTACTTGAAGCTCGATCGGGTAGCCTACCAGGGACCAGTAAAACAGAAAATAATTTATTTTAAGCAAAAATATTTATTACCCAACGTTATGAACCGTATGAACATGTTTGTGTATTGGACAAAATGATCGCTATTTTAATCTCTCTCGTATCTTTTGCATTTGCTGCAGGAATTGCCGACATGCCCACATGCTGCCATCTCGATGAACTTTCCCCAGACATATTGTGTCTACTAAAAGAAAATATATAAGATCTAGTCATTTTCTTAGTGTAGGGTAAGTTTAAATATCCATGGCTGATAAATAGGCAGTGCATTTTCGCATTATAGGACTCTATAACCTATGTAAGATAGTCAGTCATAGTCGCCAGTCGCCCACGGATGTCGTTATAATGGTAAAGTAAAATATTACTTAGTAGCCTAACAATCCATGTTGACAAACCTCTGCCACTGTTGGACAATGCAACAATAAAGGAGCCACTACTTTTAAAGGTGTTTGACTCAAGATAAGATCAGTTAAAGACACACCTTCAAGTGGGAAGCACGGTTGTAATGGAAATGCAACCTCGCTGGGCTGACCGTGCCGAGTCGAGCCTGCTCATGCAATGGAAGAGGGCCAATGTGGGTCACAGGAGGGGAGAAAGATGGGTGAGAGGGAGGTGGGGGTGGTGGGGGGGGGGGGGGGGGGGGGGGGGATTGTAGAAAGTGAATAATACAAAACAATAATGCAGAGCGCTCCCTGATAAAGTAAATTGAATTCTATAATGCCTGTGGTTGTGTGTGTGTGTGTGTGTGTGTGGGTGTGTGTGTGTGTGTGGTTGGGGGGTGGGGGGGCGAACCACCTGTTTTGGAATAGTGTTCCTCCAGGGCCACAGACGAGCAATAATCATAATGCAAATCTGGCTTCATATGGTTTCCTCCTGGCGCAGGACAGACAGACGGCAGTCTCTCCTGCACCACAGAGAGCAAGCTAGCAGGTAGCTAGTTAGCCAAGTAGCCAGCAGGTAGCTAGTTATCTAAGAAACTAGCAGGTAGATGGTTAGCTAAGTAGCTAATTATCTAAGTAGCCAGCAGGTAGTTGGTTAGCTACGTAGCTAGTTATCTATGTAGCCAGCAGGTAGTTGGTCAGCTAAGTAGCTAGTTATCTATGTAGCCAGCAGGTAGTTGGTTAGCTAAGTAACTAGCAGGTAGCTAGTTAGCTAAGTAGCTAGCAGGTAGGGGAGTATGGAAGGAATGACGACACACAGAAGTAATAACATGACACTTAATTGTGGGTTAACACTGTTACGTTACGATCGTCTGTGTACTTCTAGCTAGCTTGTATCTGCTCTCTCCACATATATCTACAGTAGTTTGTATCTATCTACAGGTTGCATATGCTCTCACTACAGTTGGAGAGAGGAATGCCAAACATAATTTATATCAACCTAATTACAGTCAGAAAGTGTGATTTACCGGTATACATTCTGTTTGTTTGTTTGTTTGTGTTAGCTAGCACATCTTCAGTGGCTCTAGGCCTTTAAGAGGGAAGCTATGCTAGGACCAGAACAAGTGACATCTGCAGAAAAAAGCAGAGCGGAAAAAAGACCAGAACGATGAGATGTCTGGAGAGAAAACTCCATAATTAATAAAGTGAGAGAGGGAGAGAGGAGAATAAGGGGAAATGGGGAAAGGCGCCTCGGCAAGCCAGCAGACAGCTTGTTGGTCTGTGCTGCTGGAGTGTTTAACAGATGGAGGCTGACAGCCGATGCTTAATGAGGTTCCAAGCGCACAGGCGCTAACCTGCAACACCAGGAGAAGGAACACATGGCTAACTATTCCTCAAGCTAGCAGAGCCCCCCGCTGAGGAACACAGCATTTGTCACGTTTCCTGCGCACTCGTCCGTGACACTTTTCCACTTTCCCAGGAGGCCGTGCGACAGGAACGGTGCCACCGTATATTTAGATAGTGCAAATACCCCAAAACTATCCTTCAGCTTCTTCCACACGCGCTTGTTTCTCTGCACAACAGCAACACGCAAGATCTGCCCGGTAAAAGGTGTGTGAAATCAAATGTAACTCTCAGCTACCCTACCTGTTCTCTCCTGAACACTCAACTGACATCCAGGAGAGACAACCCTTAAAGCTCTGTGATTGGTCAACGAGACTCCATGTACACCGTGTGAAGACATGTTTGGGGGCGTTGTGGTGTAGCCTGGCTCCGCCCAACTGCTATTGCTCTCAGCTCAATTTTCTTTCCATGAGATTATGTACGGCTCCTCAGATGGAGTTGTGACAACTATTCATCTGGCATAACAGGTTACAACAGGCGATGACATCGCAGCAAATGCTGGATTAACTTCAAGGGCCTTGGGGAATTATTATTATTATTATAAAAAATGCACAATAAAACATATATATAAGATATCCTGTGTGCTATTAAAAACCCTTCTGTATTAGTGGTATAGGCCTATTGTGGGACAAAATGTAGGTTACTCAAATTTG
The DNA here is from genome assembly GCA_027564635.1 of Typhlichthys eigenmanni. Classification (NCBI taxonomy): domain Eukaryota; kingdom Metazoa; phylum Chordata; class Actinopteri; order Percopsiformes; family Amblyopsidae; genus Typhlichthys; species Typhlichthys eigenmanni. The sequence goes on from JAODUK010057619.1 coordinate 10,993, forward strand.
ATCCTCTTGATACAGTTATTGGAATGTTTTATGAACTGTGTTCGTATAGCTATGAATGTACATGAACAACTAGTAGGTATAAAGTGTAAGCAATGACAAACATAGTTTACCTAACATAGTTACCTAATTGTACAGTTAACTGGCACATTTTTAGCTCTCCTGATTTGCAATTCTCATGTTTCTCCTCATGACAACGCTAGTACGGTCATCGTCACGGGGCTAAACTGATGTCGTATGTCCAAAAGGCAACAACAAAAAACAGTTTTCTCGCTCTTCCTATTGCGTTGGAAAATAGGGTGCTTGCCTAGTATGTAGTATGTTGTATGGAGCTTCGAACGCAGCCTAGCTTCTGCCTGCTTGCTCTTGCTACTTGCTGCTAGCTCTAGCTACTTGCTGCTAGCTCTAGCGCCTTGCTGTTAGCTCTAGCTTTTGCCTGCTAGCTCTAGGTACTTGCTGCTAGCTCTAGCTACTTGCTGCTAGCTCTAGCTACTTGCTGCTAGCTCTAGCTTCTGCCTGCTAGCTCTAGCTACTTGCTACTAGCTCTAGCTTCTGCCTGCTATCTCTAGCTTCTGCCTGCTAGCTCTAGCTACTTGCTACTAGCTCTAGCTTCTGCCTGCTAGCTCTAGCTTCTGCCTGCTAGCTCTAGCTACTTGCTAGCTAGCTAGCAGCTAACAGACTGTAGCTACTTGCTGCTAGCTACAGTCTGTTAGCTGCTAGCTACAGTCTGTTAGCTGCTACTATCTGCTAGCAGCTGGGACAGAAAGCTAGCGCTACAAGATGTCTGACAGATTGGCAGCGCAGACTCACAGACAGACGCCTGGGACAGAAGGCTGACAGAGTGCACTGCAGTGGGGCGGGGGGGGAGCACTGCTTTAAGAGTACAGTAGCTGTTTGCATGTTCTCCCTCCTGCATATGCGCTCCAGGCGTACTGAGGGTACTTGAAGCACGCAGGCTGGCGGGGGGGCATTGTTCTTTAATGCTTTGCAAGACGTCTTCGTGTTTATCATAAAGCAGCCATTGTTGTGGCGCAGAGACGTAAGATGGCAGCAGGCTTTGTGAGAACTAGTTGCCAGGACACGGAGGCCAGCCTTTCTTTGGTCTCCCGGTAGAGAAGATAATAGACGTGTGGAGGGATAGAGAATGAACTAACATACCTGTGAGACATGTGAGGTTGTAAAGACCTGTGAGACTGGCTTAACCCTATTATACTTACCCTTGATGTTAACACAGCAATATATATCACTTGAATCCATGGTTTACTGTAATCCCACAGATGCTGATGTCCACCCTAGCAGTTTGTATTGTAACGAACGTACGTTGACGTGACATGATATATAATTGACCTGTTTCTTGAGTTTCCCTCTCATCTTTCAACTCATTATTATTGTACTCTCAACTCTGACATTAGCTTCAACAAGATCACAGTGTGCATATTCTCCTGCACATTGTGTCTGGGCTGAAGATCTCACAACTACAATGTTTCTGCTTCATTGTCCAGTTAGACATCCAGTTATCTGTTCTCTGGCCAATCACGATGCACCTTGATGCTTCCTCGTAGATTTAAGTTGCGTTGAAGCTGCGTACAGCAAACTATGGCTGGTGCTAATTCTGTTTTTGTTTTTCTGAGTTCCTACTCAGAGAGCGATGTTTGATGTGGCCAAAGACGATCTGTCAGTCAGTCAGACCGCTCCGCAAAGGCGCTGACTCAGCTGTCTCCAGTGTTTTCCCATGTTGTCGTCCAGGGCAACGCCAGACTCCCCAAGGGCTGGCCTACTCTTTTGAAATGTAGGCGGAGCTTTGTAGAGCCTGGCTGTCAGTCACTGTGTAGGCAAAAGGGCTGGAGAGAGGAGCCCGTGTTGTTTTAGCTTGACGCCCACAAACTGGAACATCAGCTGCTACTGAACTGCCCACGCTTTGCACACAGAGGCACGCACACAAACACACACAAACACAGGCACAGGCACACGCACACACACGCACACAGGCACACACGCACACATGCACACGCACACAGGCACACACATACAAACACACGCACACATGCACATGCACACGCACACACACGCACACAGGCACACACATACAAACACAGGCACTTACACACGCACACAGGCACACACACACATACATATATTTTCACGCACATACACACTCACAATACATATATACGCGCACACACACACACACGCACGCCTGCACACACAGGCACATGTGCCCACACACACACACAGAGACAGACAGACACACAATAGTGTGGTGTTATGGGCAAGGTGTGTGCTGCTATCATCATCTCAGAACAGGGATTGTTGCCAGCCAGCATGTGCAACCAGCTTGCTGTCAGAACTGATTGCTAGGCAGAATGTGCTTGTGTTGTTGGAGGCACACGCACACACACACACACACACACACACACACACACACACACACACACACACACACACACAGCTCGCTACAGAGGCTTCTGCCAGGTCTGCAGATCCCGCCCGGCATAATGGCCATCAGCGTGCATGGGCAGCTGTTTGTGGCGGCCATAATTAGCCGCCGCACCGCGTGGCTTACGCCGATGATGGGCTGGGACCGGTGGGCCTGTGCAGGACGTGATGGGGTCTCCACAAGAGAGGGGAGGCCCGGTAGAGGCCCCTGTCCTAGTCCTAGTACCAGCTGCTGATAGACCGGCTCCAGCTGCCTGTAGACCACTGCTTTTGCTCTGAGCACTGCACGATGTTTAAAGACATACTGTATGAATGCCTGTAGACAACTGCTGTTTGCTCTGAGCGCTGCACATTGTTTAAAGGAAGATATACCATATGAATGCCTGTAGACCACTGCTGTTTGCTCTGAGCGCTGCACATTGTTTAAAGGAAGATATACCATATGAATGCCTGTTGACCACTGCTGTTTGCTCTGAGCGCTGTACGATGTTTAAATACATACTGTATGAATGCCTGTAGACAACTGCTGTTTGCTCTGAGCGCTGCACATTGTTTAAAGGAAGATATACCATATGAATGCCTGTAGACCACTGCTGTTTGCTCTGAGCGCTGCACGTTGTTTAAAGACATACTCTATGAATGCCTGTAGACCACTGCTGTTTGCTCTGAGCGCTGCAAGTTGATTAAAGGAAGACATACAGTATGAATGCCTGTAGACCACTGCTGTTTGCTCTGAGCGCTGCAAGTTGATTAAAGGAAGATATACCGTATGAATGCCTGTAGACCACTGCTGTTTGCTCTGAGCGCTGCACGTTGTTTAAAGACATACTGTATGAATGCCTGTAGACCACTGCTGTTTGCTCTGAGCGCTGCACGTTGTTTAAAGACATACCGTATGTATGCCTGTAGACCACTGCTGTTTGCTCTGAGCGCTGTACGATGTTTAAAGACATACTGTATGAATGCCTGTAGACCACTGCTGTTTGCTCTGAGCGCTGCACGTTGTTTAAAGACATACCGTATGAATGCCTGTAGACCACTGCTGTTTGCTCTGAGCGCTGTACGATGTTTAAAGACATACCGTATGAATGCCTGTAGACCACTGCTGTTTGCTCTGAGCGCTGCACGTTATTGAACTCTCTGGATGCCAAAACCCGCTTTCTATAAAACATTGCCAATACCACACCGTTTATCCTATCCAGAAAATGTACAAAATGAGATGTTCGCCGGACTTCAAACTGTCCGAGCTTCGTTGAACTTTACATTATGGCTGCTGCTTTCATCCGTTAAAAAAAGAAGCTTATGATTGTGTTTTTTTCTTTCACTAAAATCAATTTATAAAAACAACAACAACAAAAAAAATATATATAATATATTTACGATTTATGGCTAAAACATAAAAAATATTGTGCGGCATAACACAGTTATGCACAAGCATCGATTAGCCATGATTGTGCTGTCCTGCACATTGAGGTGCAGGACTTGGAGGTAGAGTGAATAACACAGTGAGAAATAATGTGAATAATAATGTGACATGAGCAAAACATGCCCTGGAAATGGGGTACAGAATTAAAGATTACCTCAGAGCTCTGTACGTTGTGTTTAAAGGAGGGACATACAGATATAGTGTGCATGCCTGTTGACCACCACTCTACCTCAGAGCTCTGTATGTTTTTACGTGTTTAAAGTGCTTATGAAGGCTTCCACACAGTTGCTGTAGAGCGAGAGCAGCACATAATGACAAGTAATTACAGAGGAGGATAAGGGTGACCTAAGTCGACCGTGCATGCGTCTGCGGTGCCAGCGCATGTTAAACAGCTTCTTCTAATTCTCTCACTCTATCTATAGCAATGGCGGTCGATGCTGAGAGAAGATACTTTATGCAGAGAACATCTGTGAGTTTAAAGACTGGGCGCATAAATGGTGACTTTTGTGTAATGTAGTGACATCTTTAGCTGAATCTCAATCAGGTTTATTAGTCAAATACAGCGGAACGCAGTTACCAAGGTGAGTTTTAGCGTAGGCGGTCAATGGAAGCATGTGTGAGCTCTGTTTTGCTTCACCAGCCACCGTAAATGACGACGTCCTTCAGTACGGCACCATTCACCGCTAATGCGGCGGTCTTGTCTGATATCACGTACATTCTACTTCAAGCTCAAGTCAAAACATTATTGCTGCACAGTCCTCCGCATCACACATAGAAATGCATTGTGAAGCAAAGCGTAGTATTGTGACTTTGTGAATACGAGCGGTGTTCGCCACTTTGTTCCTACTTACGGAGCCAGGGCTGTGGAGAAGTATCGCATCAGAGAACGGCAAGCTAGTGTAACGAGGAGATATTTGCTGAATTTGACCAAAAATGTGTTAGCTTATAATTGGCTTGCAATAGCTGACTATACCTTTAATTGCTTACTCCCGGGAAAAAGGAAGAGTCTTGCTCCCTGTGTAGTGGGTGCAGGTATGTTCTTCACAAATTCCTGCTCATACTTAATCACACCAGCGCCAGACAGACTTTTCTGGACTCCTGCTTAGTTGTAATGTCACGGTGGACCCATGGAGGCGAGGGCTGCCTTTGGATACAGGGAATGGAGGACATGGAATACTTCTGTCCCTCCGGGACCTTTCCCCCTCCCCACCCCTCCCCTTCCTTGGAGCCCTTCTTTTTACCGTGGTTTCACTGGGCAGGCTGACTAGCTGGGAGGCTTCATCTAGACAGCGTACCATGCGGTCACAGCCCGTCAGTCTGCTCGCAGCTGGTGTGACGATATTGCTCCTTCACTTGCCTTTGAACGGACACTTTAACTTTATGTTACTTTCATTATTGGAAATGGAGACATTTAAAGTAGGCCGTGGCTTTTGCAGTCAGTGCTGCACCTGACACTGAGAAGGCTTGCCTTTTCTCTGATGAAATATAGCCACTGTTTTGTTTGGCTGTAATATGGCCGCTGTCTGTGAGTAGTGTTGATCGTTCATTAGCTTAATGGCTATTTGTGTGACCGGTAAAACAGCCACTTGAGTCCATCTGGATGCTAACAACACGGAGATGCTAACAACACGGTGTGTTACAGCTGAAGCTTGACGAGCAATTAGCGAGATAGGGATGCTAGTCCTCACATGTGGCTTTGACTTGTATGTTGGGGAATGTTGGCTAATATAGCAATGAAATGATGGTTTCTAGTTAGAGGCAAAGCATCCTGTTTTGATGGTGGCTTCACCTGAGCAAACTGTACTTTGGTTCTTTGTCTAATTGTCTAAGTATGCAGCAAACCTGATCAGCCATCTTGGCTCGACTGTTAGTTTAGAGAACACTGTGTGGCAATGAGCAAATCAAATCACATGGCTCAAAAGGGTCATACTTACACAGGGCAAGAAGGTCTGTGAACCCCGGTCGTCCCGGCCTTTCTGTGTGGAGTTTGCATGTTCTCCCCGTGTCTGCGTGGGTTTCCTCCGGGTGCTCCGGTTTCCCCCACGATCACAAACATGTTAGGTTCACTCTCCAGTCAATGCCTATGACTAGTGACACTGATTTCAATCAGGAGTTGGTCCCCGAGCGCTGCACAGAGGCTGCCCACTGCTCCCTTGAGGGATGCAGAAGATGACTTTCACTACAGTACATGTATGTGTATGTGACAATAAAAACACCTTTACTATCATCAATATTCACAGGTGTGTTTTGGGCGTAAGATACAATAAACCAATGTGTGCCATTCCATTTAAAAACCAGGCATGCTTGATCCTTGGCTTATTGCTATTATAAAAGCAGTTTTGCAAAGTTGCAGACCATCTACGGCAACTCAAGTCAATCAGTTTCTGCTGCCTCAAGATAACAATGCCATGCGCCAAGAATGCATCTGACCACACGTCATTGTAAGACCAACACACCCACGGGCGCTCAGACAAACAATGCGTGCACTGGACGGTAAAATGACAACTATCAGTTTGAAACTAGCATAGACTCTTTAGTTTGTGCCGCTTTGCGCTGTCTGGGTGACTCCCTGGAGACGACTGAGGGATATTTGAATGTGATTGGAGAGGATGCTCTGTGGCTTAAGGGGAATAGGATAGCCAGTGATTGAGTGGTCTCCTGCTCTGCGAGGGGTTGGAATAGTGATGCTTTACGGGAATCGTGCTGGTGTGCTGCTGGCAAAGATCGCAAGATATGTAGCATTTTATAAATGGAGCCGTAACACATTATTCAATGTTGTGGTAAGAGTTCTCTTTGGTTGTGTTGCGTTGTGTTAAATCGTTATTGTACATATTGAGGGAGGGGTGCTGGAGGTGGAGTCTCTCAGCGTCTCATCAGAGCCCCTGTCACTCACGGTGTCCTGGACGAATGATTGTTGTTTGTACGACACAGCCGAGGGGCTTTCATTCACATCGCTGACAGGCCCAAGCATGTGCGCACAAGCGCGCGCGCACACACACACACACACACACACACACACACACAGCAGACAATAAACCAGTGGATCTGAAGGCTGAAGCTGATTCCTTTTGTTCCTGTCACATGGTGTATGAAAGGCGGATGCTCGTCGCCTGACACATCCGTGAGCACTTTAACAGAATATTAACCCCCGCACAATCCCCACAGTGGATGCAAAGGCTTCAGGCAGCACAGGTGTTGTTTGTTTATGTCCTGAAACTTTATCAGACACGTTATGTAGAGGAGACTTACAGAGTCCTCAATAGAACTCTATGGGAGAAGTACCAGAGACATTATATAGAGGAGACAGACCACTTAGAGAGTCCTCA
>JAODUK010057640.1:0-18168 GCA_027564635.1 Typhlichthys eigenmanni
CACCCCCCCCCCCCCCCCCCCCCCCCCATTTGTGTTTCCGCTCCTATCCCCCCCTCTAATCTCTCACCTGCTTTCTGTCATGCACTGTCTGTCCATGTAAATTTGCAGCCATCCGCTCCCTAGCTCAGGAAGGCATTGATACACAAACACAACATGCACGGACAAAGAGACATGCATGCAGGAGTGCACGTCCTTTACACGTGCAAACCCACACACACGCACGCGCACAAACACACGCACACACTGCAGCTAACATTTTAGCAACACAATGCAGCAGGCAGCATAAGCTACACTCCATCAAAACACATTGCTCTTACATGACCTGTAACAGTACATGACCTACGGAGAGTACATGACCTGGGGATAAAGACACAATCCTGAGACGTAATGAGAAGCACTAAGAAACATCAATAACTCGTGTACGATTTGTTTCGTCAAGCTGAAAAAAGGGCAAGGCTCACTTTCCGAAAAAAAAGAAAAGAAATAATTCTAAAATGTTTTATTTTTTTATTCCTTTGACACATGATAATTTCACTAGTCAGTTACCTCGGGTAACAGCGTACGTCTTACTGTAAGCTGCCATGTCTAAGGTACCCTAACCCCCCTTCCCCCCCTTCCCGACAGCCTATGGAGATACCACCCCTGCCTGCCCTGCTGTGTCTTGTCTTCTCCCCTGAAGCAGCCGTGCTGTTCTAACACAATAGCTCTTGTCTGTTTGAACACTGCACAAACATGAAGGCATCCACACACACACACACACACACTCACTGTATTTCTACTAGGAACAGTAATCAGTCATCTTGGCGAAAGAGGACAAACATTGGTGCCATTGTTTTAAACCATGAGGGAGACATTTGACTGCTGACAGACAGACGGCCACACAAGTTTAGACAGTTTAGAACATTCTATACAAATCAGAAATGCATACTGATAAGTACACACACGATCGGCTCGGACACACGCGCGCGCAGACACACGCACGCACACACTCGCAAGGTTCCTAGATACATTTGTTTACATTGAGCGCAAACTCCATTTATACAATACAGACACAAACGGTAACATATTCTGAAGATTAAAATACAGTACACTATTGTTTATTACTGTAAAACAGAGATAATATAAGAAATGACATTGATAAAAGGCAACACACATTCATATCTTAATTTTCTTTTGTATATTGTTTGATGACTTTTAATGAACACTATAATGATTGAATAAACAATTTATGGGGCCATGGCCACATGTTATCCCCACATTAATTTGCCTTGTAGTTCCACTCAACGCCATGAGACAATACATAGATATAGGTATTTCGGAGCGTATGGTAATTTAACATTAATATCTCAATAGTTAGTCTATTTTCAGAGTGACTTCTAGTGCTTTTTTATTTACTGTGCCTTTAAATATTGCACAATCATTGGGAGAAAAAAAAACTGCACATCCCTATGATACTGGAATGAGGCCAAGTAACAGCAATCACACGCCAAGCCAGATGAAAAAAACTGCAGCTATAAAACTCAGGGAAAAAAAAGAGAGGCAAAACTCGGCTTCATTTAAAAGCAAGATGGATGACTTATTATTTCCATGCAAATGCCGGCAATTAAGCTAGCATGTTTGAAATATTGATACTGTGGCGTTCTGCAACAGAACGGGTTCTGGACTCATCTGAAACAAACCACTGTTCTAACAATATTGCTCAACTGAAGTGTAATGACAAAAATACAGTCAGCCGAAGTCTCTCTCTTCTTTCTGCTAGCTGCCTTCCATCTCCCAGCGAGAGCCGTAGTACATGTTACCAAGCTGTCAAGGTCAGCATCGCGCCAGGCCCAGGCACAACCCCCCGGAGGCTACTGAAAGAATGCGTGTGAGGTCAGCGCTGCTTGTGAGAGCCTTCGCACTGTCCCATACCTTTCCAGTTAAAGGATTTAAGGTTCTAGAGGGAAAACGCAGTGGTAATCTGCCCCAAAACCACCCTGCCCTGGTAGGCCAGCTAGAATATTTCCTGACAGTTTCCATACCTTTATATGCTCACAAATCATTGGCTGAGCTAATCGGAAGCAGACCAGGGTGACAACAGTACTATGACTACAACAGAACTGAGGTGTGCATTATTGATAGGATTTGTGACCTCAGTAACAATCACAAACAACAGATGTGCTGTCATGGTGCCCTATTAGAATGGGACTGTATCTCTCGTGGTGTGGTACATTACTATATCCCTGATGCCATCCTATTTCTGGACGTCATTAATGCATCAAACCTGGTAGAATGCGTATTTGGAGTGATTTACAATATTATAGTATAGCACAGGTCTGTGTGCATATAATTTTCAGTGGCTCATAAATCTCATCACACCTTGTCAGTGCTGCACAATACCAGACATCATTCAAAGTAGCAACAAAGGCTTTCAATCTACTGACAAACCTCCAGCCATCTATCTCAGTAACAGCAATGTGGAGGTCTAATGCTCAACACACACACACACACACACACACATAGGAGAAACCTCCACAGCAATCACAAGATATTTAACACCGACCCTCACTTGAGAAAAAAAAAAAGATCTGATTGGATTACACCTGTTCTCTGATGTCCGCTGATAAATTAGCCACAGATACCAACCTCAACACCCTTACCTTAAGCAATAAACACACACACACACACACACCAGCAGCATACTGTATCACTGGAAGTGTCATCAATACTCATTCATCTGCACTTCCTTACAAAACACACCAACTGTCACCAAGCCATATACCTTGTACTTGTATTATACTTATACTTATTATAATTACTCATACATATTCTTGACCACATTATGCCACATGGCATTACACATAATTCAAAATAGCAAGATGGAGGACATACTGTACACACGAAAGAAAATGGCCACAGCATTAACAGGACATTTAATACCAAGCCTCACTTGAGAACAAATGCAGTGAAAAGATTTGCTTGGATTTCCCCAGTTCTCTGAAGTCCTGACAACAAACTACCCACAGATACAAACTCACCACCCTCACCTTAAGCAATAAACACACACACACATGCACACACACCACAATATCACTGGTCATACATACTCTCTACTACATCTTCCATTTTCTTAGAAAACACACACTGCATATGGACACTTCATCTCCATCTACAGTATATGCGTATATTGTGACAGTCTCTTTGGACCTCTCAACCAGCAAAAGACTGGACAATGCAATAACAATACACAACAACAGTGAAGCAGAATGTGTTGCTCAGTACTCACTGCTTAGGACATTAACAGTGCCGGAGGAGTTGTCCGTCCCATGTTCATTTTTGACAACACATGTGTAATTCCCAGAATCCTTCAGTTCTGCTCTATTGATGGTGACTCTGGAGTTTTTCCTGTGGGAGACAATGGGCATAATGGGATAGTTGAGTCAGGGGAAATAAAAGGTGAGCATGGAAACACAACAAGTGTAAACATGGGGACAGGGATGTTGGCAAACCCCTAGCCTGGCAACAACCTGCAGAGCCCTCGCCCCTCACCTTTGACTGTGAGACAGAAGTCGCTAACCTGAGATGATTCATGCAGCTTGTTTGTAGTACATGGGTTCATTATTACTGTCTGAATAAAACCAGAGTAAGATAGATATGTTTCTGTTGGAGATTTTAATTGTAATAATCTTTTAAGATTATTACTTGAAACTACCTTATCACGTTATGTGAGAATGTCTTTTCACATTATAACATGAAACTGCCTTATCATATTATACTGCAATGTGAAACTTTCATGTTATAACGTGATACTGATAAAGATTTGTTTTCTAAAAATATCTACCTGTATTTTGCCTAAATGCCTGTATATTATTGTTCCTATTGAATCCACAGGATTCAACTAGGCCTTGACAATTGCATTATGCCTGTTATTAATAACAACAGAGTTTGGACAGTGGTTTGTTTATTTATATAATGCTATTGTATGTAGCCAACAGCTGTAGTTATTAGCTTGTTAACCCTGAACATGTAAAGACGTGCAAGACAATGTCAATCGAATTGGTCAATTGAATTGGCTGGTCAGTGAAGATGTGCCCGCTTTACTATGCTTTACTGTTTTACTATTTATTGTGTTTTATTACTATCTTACAATTAAAGGTGGCAGTGACTATGGTTAAGATTGCCTATTGTATATAGTCATGTGGAAAAGGTTAAAATGACAGCCTAGCTGTGACGTTTGTGGCATTCAGTATAGCTTTTACTCACAGGGCGTCCTTTATCTTGATGCCTTTGCCTCTCTTGAGCTCGTTACCATCTTTGAACCATTTATAGGAGGGGGCTGGGTTCCCAGTAGCCTCACACCTAACAATGAGCTTGCCCCCCTCGTTCACTACCAATGGATTCCTCATCCGCTTCACCTTAGGAGCAGCAGCTGGAAAGAGACAGAAAAATGACTAGATGTTACTGCTAGCACTAAATCACATATCACGCATGACACATTGGACAGTTCACTGTGTTCTGCTGACACAATGGCTTGTGTGTCAGCAGAGACAGAACACGATAGAGAGCCAAAATTGCTCCTCTCTAGACTGAATCAGTAACTCTCTTAGGTGGCCAGATGTAGTCATCGGAGACAACATTCCCTCTGACTAACAAACACTTAATTTCACAGTATCTTTGCACAGTGCAACAGAAAGCAGTTTCTTGAACATTCACCCACTAGTGCATAGGCTTTACTGGAACACAAATCACTATCTCAAAAAAACAACGTGCTAATTATTAGGATAAGTGTAAAGTATTATCACACTATTATTGAGTTAATTTTAGCTGGGATCAAAATGCTAAAATGCTAAAATAAAAAGAAAGCACACTAATGTCCTTGTGATGACCTAGATTTGACACACACCAAGCTTGAAACATATCAGCTTGTCCCTAAAGCAGGAAATGTACCCAAGGTATAATCATTCATAATGCCTACACTATATGTCTGTCAGACAATAAGTATGCATTCACATTTTCTAAAAGCTTAAAAAAGGATATATGGATTTGAATGTTTTTTTGGATGTAAAGTTTTTTTAATGGCATGATTTTTGACATGACATGTTTCACAGGACGTTTGAACAAGAAACAAGACTTTTGACTGAGAGCAGATCATAATCTGCTGACGTAAGACAGATAACGTCCCTGTTCCTGACAGCAAGATAAAACGGCTTGCCTTCAGTGTGCGGCAGTGAGCTGAACACGTAACACAGAACGCTCCATCACAAGGCAGAGCAGCAGAAACAGGGTTCAGCCAGTGGCTGGCCACGATGACCTCGACCCCTTCTCACACACACATCAACTTGATTAAATTTGCTATTATTTTTGTTACTCTGAGCGTAGTATATCATACATCTGGCTCTTTCTTTAATGATCAGAATTTAGGCCTGTATCAGTGAACCACATATTGTAATAAAACAAATGACAACAGTTTCCTGCAGCTCACTACTTTAGTTGTTGGCAAGATATGAAAGCATGGTGAAGACAAGTGAAAAATCACAAGTCAAATTAAATATACACAGGTAATGACTCCAATTTTATATTGAAATGGAGGTGTGCCCAAATTATCACCAGTTGTCCTCCTTTTTGAGAGATTGGCTTATTTCATTGACCTGGTAAAGGCAATACGTCAGGGCAGGAAAAAACGCTTACATTTCTAATTTTATTGTTGGAATGTAGTGGAAATAATATTGTGAACATGTTAGGTCTGGAGCATATTAGGTTGATACAAGAACCACATTCAGCAAAATTACATAATTTAAACGTGTGTATCGCACTTGTTTCCATCCCTGCCTAGTACAGAGTGGACTTCATACTGCATTGCCGATACTGTTAAATGTTCATTCTGACGGAATCTCCCATGCTTATGTATTTATCCAGACAAATCTCGACTGCATTTAACACAATCATGCACATGCAAACGCAAATGCTTTTTTAAGCTGTTAAGCTGTGATATATATGAGTATAAAGCAGATGGCCTGTTCTACTCCAGCCAAGTGCCTTATGAGAGCATGTGTCTGTGACAGTGCACCCTCCACAACTTGAGCTCTGGCTTGCCAGCCCTGTCACTTGGCACAAATAGACCCAAGGAAAGCCAGAGGCAGAGACGTTTCAGCAGTGACATCTCCTGTCCCTGTCACTACAACATCATCTCAGACCATGCTAAAAAGACAACAAGACGCTTAAAAAGCTGACTCAGTGATAATACTATAATGCACGTTAACCATCAACCAATCGCAGGCTTGCATTATGTAGGCCTATGTCTGTAGCCTCGCAAGACCATCCTTATCTTGCAAGCTTCGGTTTCAATTTTGCCGGGAGAATCAGTCTGGAAAGCCTCTGAATCATTTTGAATGTGTCCGAGTAGCAACTGAACTTTCCAATCATCGTCGTGTTTAGCTAGACGGGCGTGGTTTAGGTGTGCCGACAGCAAAAACGACCAGATGGTTCATCGAATCAATTGCTAACTATTTTTTTGAAAGTACGTGCCATTCAGTTTCGATGTACGGCTCCCCAGATGGACACTTCCTCTGCCATGTCAGGTTGCTATGTCTGTGCCATATTAGGAAATCATAACACATTAGGCAAATTAAATCCTCTTACACATCTTATGCAAAAAATAGTCTCCAAAATCCTAACAATCTCTCATTAAAACAATTTTTGACATCTCTGGCTGTAGTTAATGTAGCCTGCTGGATAACCTCACAATGGTAATGACTGTGTGACTGTTATTTGTACAGTATTGTCAGGAGTATCATTCAACCAAGAACATGCAGAGAAACACCGCTCAACTAAATGACACCATAGATTTTCCTGAACGTTTTGACATTCCAAGAGTGTTTGAGCTTTTACATATGCTCATTGGTAATGTGAGAATTAGAAATTGTGGCAAGACATATACTGTAGAGGTGGGCTATATCGCTCTGTGCGGTTCAGCAAGTCTGTGATGAAAGCAACTGTCAATTTGATTCAGACATTGTGTCATTGTGATGATCAAATACAGTATGCAGCTTATCTATAAATAGCTCCAAAAGAGCACAGACCTACGAAAACAGTTTTTCAATAGCGTTTGCTATACATACTTTGAGAAAGGTGATTATTATTTGTTAAAATAGGATTATTTTTACAATTGTGGTGAGATACACAAGCAGTAGTGTGCTAGATGGAACTGGCAGGCAGAGTTCATCTTCTACGACCTAAATAAGAGACTTGAAGTTTAACATTGAAAAAAACAAAATCTGCATTCATTCAAAAGAATATAATGAAAAATGAAGCATTCGATTCAAATACTGATATTGAAATTAACTATGGGCACTGACAAAATATTTTGAAGTTTTTAGTTTATTCTGATGTACTTTTCAATATGCACAACCTTGACTCAAGTTTGCTTTTATACATCAGTTCTACAAGCGGCATTTATTATTTAAATTATATCTAATCATGTATTTGGCTATGCCAAAAACATATCCACATTTGGACAGGGAGTGGACTGTTGCCAAGCAACACAAACATTTTCCTGAACACTAGTTTGCTGTTTGTTGTGTACTGTAGGTCAGCAAGAGTGATTAGTCCTACTTTAAAACTAACACATACTACATTTACGTTACTCGTTTTCAATGTCAACATTTTTATCGAGGATTATAATACACAGGCATAATATCAAAGTAACTCGAACCAGATTACAGTGGATGATCTAGGCATATGATCGCCGGGAGGAGATAGAAACAAACTAAAAACTGAAGCTAAACGTTTTGGCACAAGTTCACAGCTCACCTCAATCTAAAATCTGGTCAACACTTTCTTGCTAATTTCTGAATATGTGGCAATGGCAGCAATTGGACACATTGGACGGAGAGTTTAAAAAGGGTTGTATTAGAATGAATAACAGCAGGAGAGGTGGGGACTGTCTTCATTTACAGCCAATTAATTCAGCACCTCTCATTTCCTTTAAAGCAGCTGTCAAGAATTGTACATTTCATAGTGATCAACATAATAGACAGGCTTGACAGAAAAGCTTCGTGCAGGAGCAAACTATAGGCTACTGTCCTTGTACAGGAGGTGTAGAGTTGCCAAATGTGCACATGGCACATTTTACAAACCACCATGGTTAAAAGGATAAACCACCATGGTTAAAAGGATAATAGTTAAATTATTCACATATTAGACCAACATAACACACAAAAGTGCCGTGTGTGATTTTGGATAAGTGCGTGTTTAGTGCGACTTCGTCTAAAGCTCGTAAACCTGCGTCTGCACTAGGATGTGGCGCGACATGGCATGACATGGCGTAGACGGTAGCACAATATATGGGTTCATTTAACACCAAACTACTGTAGCACAACATCACCTGATTGTGACTGACACACACGCTACTGCACATGCCCCCTCCCATGTTGATGTGAGCAATGCCATGGTGAGCCAGGTTATTAGCATTTGTGCCCAGGCGAGCGATAAACCACCTTGTGCGCAACACATTTGCCACTAAGTGTACAGTAGGGCTATAACGCCGTCCTTGCGCCATCCAGAAACTAGAGGCCAAATCTCTGATTTAGTTCTATAATCTTCAAGGTGGGGTGATATGCTTGTTGCTTGCGTCATACATTTGGTTGTCTGTTTGATTTTAACAGGGAACATATTTTCATAATGTTAAGATGTGCCTGAAATATTGTGCTATAGAAATGTTGGGCCACAAAAGCGCCATTACAGAAAACAGGTCACCATAGCACATGGTTGTGTGTGTGGAAGGTTGTGTGTGTGCGTGTGCGTGTGCGTGTGCGTGCGGGTGAGGTTGTGTGCGTGCGCTTTCTGGAACCCCTCAGCATTCTTTAGGCAATCACGTCCACATTTTGAATTGATAACTGTCCTGATGGAAGTCATGGAAATATAGATGGTATAAAGATGGTTTGCATTTGACAAGTAGTGACAAGCATTACACAAATACCCGACTAGGGTTGGCTTAAAAGTTCATGAATGTGCCATATAGTCCTGGGTCCTGTTCAGACTTTATGAACACCTTATCAAACAGTTCATTTTCAGTGTTACCCCAACTGCATCACACCAAGTATGTACAGGTCTACCGTGTGATATAATATTCACTAGGATTCAACTCAGCATGTATTGCCTGAGGAAAGCTCAGGCAGAGAAGGCTTTCATTTAAAGAGAGGGTGGGGGGATAGGGGTTTCTGCCTGCTAAACACTTTACCGTGACACAGGTCTGTCCTTGCCAAAACATAAAACACACATGATGCCCCTTGCATGGAAACGAGTCACAGCAATGTACTCTACTTTACCCATTAAAACAGATTCTTGACGAAGATAGTCCCCGGCTACATTTCTCACATACCATTGTGGAAGCTTGAACATATGAAAAGATCCATAGTCCAATGGATGTCTCTCTTATATTGTGCCAGTAGAAAAAGTAGCAGGAACCAAAGTAAAAACAAAACCCTGTGAATAGCTTGTATTAACAACTGCCTGAGCCTCACTTTTTGAAGCGAAAGGGCAGCTGCAGCAGACACGGGCAATAAAATCTCAATTTGAGAATATAAGCCTACTCTACATGTCAAGCAAACATGTATTGAACAGTTGAAAAACGCAGAGCACACCCATAAGGGTTCAACAACATAGTAAATAGTTAATGACACTTTGTTTGTTTGATTGTTTTGCAAGACGATAAGCATGCAATGCTTTGATGGCAAGATGAAATGATAATGTGTGGTAAGACCTGCTTATTAAGCTGCAGATGAAAAGAAACAAAAATATACCCACTACATGTATACTGTACTGACAGAGATAGCCTTTGAAATCTACTTGCCATGGTCTGGCAACCTGTGGCCTGCCCTTTTCCAATCAATATCTGTCACTAAAACCTAATTATATGTATGTTTATTAGACGTGTTTACAACTTTGGCAATGCGTCTTATTTGTCAGCTCTAAAGTAAATATATTTAAAATAGCAGTACTCTTACTCTGGAACCCTAACCATTGTCATTTTAGGTCAGTCAGGATACTAGGAGAGTGATCTGGCTTTAGTGACTTGGACATGTTTATGACTGAAATCCCATAATTAGTCCCATAATAACTTTTATTAAGAGTGAGGTAAGGTGAATATTACTGTATGTACAGAAAATAATGTATGTTCCAACACTTCCTAAGGCCTGTTTCCAGCAGGTTCCAAATACTGACCCAACGGACCCAGAACAAATGGAAAATATTCTTTTTAGGTTCCAACATGCCCGGTTTCCAGTTGCTCCAGGCCTTCGAAATAAAAGTCATTTGTAATTTGTCCATAGGCGTTTCCCTGAAAACCATTTGCTGGGGTGACCTTTATTTTTTTAACTTGGTTTACTGCCAATAGATAATGCCCATAGTGGGCAGATAGCAAGCAGTGTTGCTGCTCTGCATCTACTGTAAGAGAGCATCAGTTTTATTAACAGGAAACCACTGTGCCGACTAAATATTCACAAATCAACTCCAGTTTCTTTACAGTAAGCCTTCATCTTCACATTCACAATATCCGGATAAAAAAACAGCTACCAAAACACATGTCCAAAACCGCAAACGAAAGGGGAGTTCCCTCCATGTGTGACTTTGTTGTCTGCTGAACAACTGTTCTATTTAATGCATGTCTGTTCACATGCGGCCAAATGTTGAACAGTTGTCTTACTTCAGTGGCTTTCACATAATAGACTACAGTGACATTATTTCACATCAACTGTCATGGAATGTTTTTTTTTTTATCTGTCCCAATGCCAATATGCACTATACTGTAAGTCTGTGTGGAAACATTGATTCTATTAGACACGAACGGTTTGTTGTATACGCTGAGTGAATGTTTAGTCAAGCCAGATAGTATGACAGATCTCATATTATATATTTGTGCAATAATGTATAACAGAGCAATTACTGTTGCTGTATAATGGATATCTGTAATATATGGTAAACCTACAACATAAATGGATGACAGCCAGTATTTTCTTGCTCATGGCCTCTTCACACTGACAAGCTTAACAGCGCCCATGACAATATTACATCATATTCCACTGTGTCTCCATCATACTGTAACTACTGACAGAGTGACTGTTTGGCTGGGACACTGCATGGATGTTTTTTGATAATGTTGCCATAGAAATTAATTTTGGTTCGACGCTTGAGACACTGAAAGTACGAAATTGCTTAGATGCACAAAGACTATACTGCAACCTTTTAGCCAAACCCACTGTTGTCACAAGCCGGTTCACCATGCCATGCTATGCCATGACATGTTGGATTTGCCCGTTTATTCACACTTTGGGAAGTCAACCATTTTTATCTACATAACACACATTTTTCTAGGAGTACTAGAAACTACCATGGTACCTTAGAGACAACAGATGCTATTTCAGTTGTTCCATGACTGTATTATAGGGAGCAGGAACAAGCTGCATTCAAAATATCATAGCGATTTCCAATGCAAATTCTGCAAAATATAATATTGAACCATAATAACTGTACTCAGAGTATGTCATTGATTTCATTATTTTCAATACATCATCTTAATAAAGCCTGTATATCATTTTGAAAGAATTAAAATGTTTCAAAAACTTTACAACATGGTTATGTTTGTTTGGGTTATTAAAGCCATCTATGATTAAATCTCCAAAACACAGTTTTCAAATTGATGAACTGACAGATTGATATATTCACAAAAGACGTGATCCATTATAAACATAACTAGTATTTCTTTATTTCAGGTATTGGCTGCTCACCAGATTCAGAACAAATGGAAATAATTGTATTGTGTAACATGTCAATATTTTTCAACATGTATTCAAAATTACATCAGCGGCATGCTATATTTGCTGCTGCGGTGGCTTGCCAATTTACAGCCAGCTCCAGTGATGAGAAACCAACCACAGGATTAACTCTGGTGAGGAAGCAACAGTTCTAAATTCACCATGACACACTCTCTTGTTCAATGGATGAGGGTGTTCTTCACAAACAGCTTAACTATTTAGACTTAAAAACACTTGGTGGGCACTAGAGCATGAGAAAACACATCTCCTCATTATTGCTAACATTGAGTATGGTCCAAGGTGAATGGTGGGCTGTGGTTTAGCTCCAAAACATAGAGGACAAGATGACAAATTGAACACACAAGTCTTGATGCCTCCAGTATAGTCTGTGGTCTACACTGGAGCATTCATACTTGTGTGCTGGTGTGTCATGTGAACCTGTGTATGTTGACTGCACATGTGTGACATGGCATTACTTGGCTATAGGTATCCTGCAAAGCTTGAATGATGTAAATGTTTTGAACTAAGTATATAAAAGCAATTTCCAGGAAATCACTTAATTACAATAACACTGTGCATGGGAAACGATATTTATAAAAGAACGTTGATTGTTTTTTTTTTCCTACCTGCATAACCAGAAATTCCCTAGTCTCGGTTAATGCTCACAGCGTATATTTATTTCTGCTATATAGTTTTACACCAACATTGTGCATGGGAAACAGTTTGTGCATACAATACATATTTATAAAGATAAAACACTAATGCATATGATGTTACATCTGCAAGACAGTGTTGCAGTCTGCATAACCGTGATGTGCAGTGTTAGGCTACAGTATATGGTACAGTATAGGGTTTGCAGCTAATACACATATTATGTTATATTATGTTATTAAATGTTTGGAAACCTGAATGTCAAAACTCAGAAGTAGTGTTGGCAATAGAAAGATGATTCAAACAATAACCAAAGTCTTTCTTTCTATCAGGTATTGACTATATCACCACATTCAGAACTAATGGAAATTATTTTATTAGTTCCCACATGCGATAAATGTGGGAGCCATGTCAGTATTTCTAACTAAACTGACATCGGTTGTTTGCATCACATGCCAAGTCATCAATAGTGTTTCATGTTTCCACATATATTTAAAGCAAATCAGTGGCATGACAGATTTTGATGCTGAGGTTATTTACTGCCAACTTCAGCAATGAGACACCAACCACAACATTAACTGGTGAGGGATAGCAATTCTAAATAGACCAGGTCTTCCAAATTATTTATCTTGTTCATATGAGGGCATTCTTTACAAACATCTAAACTATTTAGTCTTAAAAACACTTGATGGGCACTAGAGCATTAGAAAACAGATCTTCCCACGATTACAACTAGATCTAACATAGATTATGGTCCAAGATTCAAGAGGCATCCATTAAGACAAGAAGAGACAAGATCCATTAAGTAACAATTTATTATTTTATGTTTAATTTATGTTTAAACCTTCTGGAAACCAGAAAGTAAAACTAATAGAAATAGTATTGGCAATAGAAATAATTTTCCTACAAATAAATAATTTTAGGTAATGGAAAACTAGCTACTGTATGGACACTACAGTATATGGGGTGGGGAGATGCTTTAACATTCAGGTGGTTGTCTGAATCCTATTCTACTGAAGTTTTTGTACCTTTGAAGTGCATTTGGAGTAACAAATGATTGTAGGGCATTGTAGAGCATTACATCATAAGAAGATTGTTTACAGGCTAGGTTTCACACACTTGCACGCAACAGGAGCAAACGAGAGAGAGAGAGAGAGAGAGAGAGAGAGAGAGAGAGAGAGAGAGAGAGAGAGAGAGAGAGACGTTTGAGGTGATATATAATTTCATATTATTTGTATAATTAGCATTTTACATCGAATTTATGTAAATATTTTTTTTTCTATTTATTATTGTATATATCATTTGCATAATAAATGGGAACCTGTTCTTTCTAAATGTCTCTCCAACTTCTAACGACTAACTGGAAACCCCAAGACTTGTGTAGAGTTCTGGCTTCTGATATTGTTTTGTGATGTCAAATTTGGAAAAAGAAACGTGCAGTGAACAAAACATTTTGTTTGTGCTTTACAGACTTTCAATTAATTATATGTTAAATTGTCTAATGTTCAGCTTGAACACTCTGAGAGTCTGAGAAATTTCCATTTGACCTGAATGCAGAATAATTCATATCATAATGACCATCCTTTGAGCTCTTACAACCACTCTGAGCCCACTCGATGGTTTTTCACTGCCCAATCAGTAGTGTCCTGAAAACAGAGGGCTGACTGTATATTGAATGGTGTAGAAGCAGTGCTAAAACTAACTTTATACAACAGTTAGTTCCGAGCAAGTGATTTGATTGGACAAGAGGCATCATTGTATTATTGCCATTATTTCAGTCTAACACACTGGGATTTTTAACTATGCATGTATCACTCCACTTTACCAATGTTCTAATAATAACCGCTACTAATTAAAAAAAACACAAACTTCTGATAAATTGTTAAATTGACTCAGCAGATTTTACTTCACTGGCTGCGATAAATAGAAACAGGTAAATGTAGACTACTACATGATACATGTATTGGATTGTATTGGATACAAAGTAGCTGAGCTGCGTTAACAGTGACAATGTATGTAACAAGCTAGTAATGTTTATGTTGCTTGGTAACAGTCCAGCCACATACAGAACCAGAGACTGTTGATAGTTTAGAACTATGGCTGCAGGACTATTTGTGGAGCCAAATAAATCATTAAACAAAAAAACTATCATTTTCTGTTGTCACTTATTACTATTATTAACAAATAAAATGTGCGTGTTGAACTGTTGTATAAAAGCAATACTCGATGTTGTGCGTTAGACTGAATATCAGCACGGCTGCGATTACCTTCGGCAATCCAAGGGACCTATAGGCTACGACCGAATCACAGCCGTGATTATTAATTATTATATATTATTTATTGGTAAACTTGGTGACCTCACTGCAGCTACTGTATAGAATGAAATAGCACCTACAAAAGTATTACTACATTTTATATGAGTGCATAAGTAATTTTAGACGTAAACATTATTTAGTGGACATTTAAATAGTTGGCTGAGAGGTTTCTCTTGAAAGGGTTTAATTAAGGAATAAAATCCATTTGTACTCTCAAAAGAGTATAAACATTTTCGATGAAACACGTAGGCTACATGTCTTAAATCCAAGTAATCCAAGTCAAAAGGTTGTCAAGTGCCTTGAAATAAATACAATAAGACTTTAAGCACTTGCCAGGCATTGTTCCAGTGTTTATCAAAGTTGATAACAATACAGAACATCATATTCATTCATGAGTACAGTAGTAGTAGTAGGCTTTATTTGTGTACATTCTCTGTCAAGATCCTGTGTATCACCTGCTTTTTTTATTCCCCAGAGATACACTATTTATTACAGTAATCACTTCCTAATGGGACTGAACTGAACATTTATCACACACCAGATGTGGAGGAAAATGGCTTGTAGATGAGCAATATTTTGTAATAGCAGCCAGCTTTTTAATCATGTGTAATACATGTTGGAGCCAATTTCATTAGTAAATCAGATTTAAACAAGAAATAAGCAGTGTATGACCACCGTCAACAGCGTTTTCTGCACACATGTGATGCGACGCCCAGGGCTGTACAGATTTTCATTCCAGCCAATCACCAAACCAGCTGCCTTCACTAATCAGAGCACCTTGAACCAGAACCATAATAATGAAAATCACCTGGTAGTATGCACTCTCTCTAAGGCCCACGTTTCTCCAAAAATGTCTCTGCAGTCACACTTTACTAAATGAAATACGCTTATGTGTTTATTTCAAGCGGTTATACATCAGCACAAAACGGCTTTTCTGACATGCTATCAGACGCACGTGCGGGAAAAAAAAGTGTCCTTTACTTTTGTCTGGGGTGGGGGTTGGGTTTCCCCATGACCCGAGGTCAAAATACAGTGACAAGCTGCGGCTTGTAGTAGCCACGAGAAGTAAGCGATGTACATACTGCAGTGAGAGACACGCAGCTGTCATGCACTCCCAGCGTCAAATACGCCTTCAGTTAAAAAACCACACAGACCTGTCTTTCTCTCCCGGGCATCCGACTCCAAGTTCAGAGCGTAAAAGTAATATTTACACAATTCCACTAACAATTAAACTGTGGCCCTGTGTTCACACATGTGGTATGGCACTGTACCACGTGCGCTTATCACCGCTTATGTACGTACATGTGTGTTGCTAACGTCAAGCAACGTGCGCGTCAATCCATCGCATTGCAAGTACGCATTAAACAGATTTGAATGTCTATAGTGTTCCTCATAAACACGCACGCGCTTTGAAGGCCTTATCATTTCACCTCAGCGCACCTCTACTGTGCTGCCAAAACCAGATGTGCCACTACATGCTCCTAAATTGAGACAAACATCGAGTGACAAGACGAGCAGATACTTGGTGAGCAGCACTTCCGTAATACCTGATCGTAACAGAAACTCTCACCCGCTCACCGTGACAAGAACAGAGACACATACAGACAGGAGGACAGACAGACGTTCATTCTCTGTTACCTGTAACTGAGTCACCTTCTGGGTCCGGCTGTGCTTTCCTACCTCCTCCCTTCTTTTTACCTTTCCTTTCCTTCTTCCTGGTCTCCGACATGCTGACAGAAAATGTGTAAATCCAGTGGTGTACAACCAACGCCCCCCCCCCCCCAAAAGACAAAGTTAAAAAAAAAGAAAAATAAAAAAGGCAGGTAGTCCTTTAGGGAACGCGTGGCTTGCCGACACCAGACTCTGAGCTTGTTAGTGCGTCTCTCCTATCCTATACTGTACGCACACTGCTATCACCCACAGCAACGAACAGTATATGACAGAGAGGGAGAGGGAGAGGGAGGGAATGAGAGGGAATGAGAGGGAGAGAGGGAGTGGGTGGATTTGGAGGGAAGGTAGAGAGAGAGGGAAAATGGGGAGTAGCTCTTCCAGAACCTGATGGCATGGCTAGGGGGTGCTCTGGAGCCACACTAAGCCTGACCCCCAGGGTTCACCATATAGCTAACCTGGCATTCCAACACTGTTTAAATGACCCGTGCAAACCCCCGCTGAACACACCGGGCCAAATACAGGGAGAGACCAGCACTTTACCAGGGCAACGCTAGGGTGGGGTACCATATTAAACTTGCAAACATGCAGAGGTCCCCAAAAAACTTACACATACACACACGCACACACACACACACACACACACTGAGGAGCAGATTTTCTGAATGGAGGAGGGAGGGGGTACATACAGTATGTGAGAGCTGAGAGCAGTGTTTGGAAAAAATATATACATAAAAAAGATTCACCAGGTATACTTGCTTGGGTAAAAAAAAATTATACCAGATCACCATATTCCTCCTAACCTCCCCCCTATCCCTGTCTCACCTCCAACACCCCACCCCCCCACCCCCACCATCCCATCCCACTCAGCATGTTGTGCGAGTCCCAACTGGTCTGTCGGGGCTGGGATGTACTTCCTGCCTGTCACCCACTCTGACAGGGGTTTACACACACACACGTGTGCTTGCGTGAGTGTGCATGTGGTGCGAGCGTTTGTGTGTGTGTGTGTGTGTGTGTGTGTGTGTGTGTTGTACGTACTGTATATTATAAACACCATGGTCCGAGAAGTCGGCCACATCCGGACGTCGAGTTCATCGGAAGCCCCCTTAACCCTCCGCCCCCCTCCTCCATCCGACCATATGACAATGAGATGACGCTTCCGCTACACTTTGTGAGTCAACAGGCGCACGCAGCGTAAACACAAACTTTGTAAACAATAGCTGACCTGCGAAATATAACAATACGCGCATGTGTTTATCTGTGTTCGATGCGCCGGGACGATGTCAAAGTCCTAGACGTCACGGTGAGGCATCTCTAATTTCCCGCTTTAGTGACGGCAGCATAAAATATGTAGGTACAACAGTTGCGCGCTAGGATGAAACGGTGGGTTCAAGCATCTGAAAACAGGCAGGGTTAAGGGTTTATTGGCGAGGGGCAGTGCAGGGGTCATGTCTTCACAGGTCAGCCTGCACAAGAACCTAAGCATAAACTGAAAGCAGACCCATGAGGGGCCAAACCGAGAGAGGCCAAGGTTCCACAATCCAATTAGGTCCACTGTGTTGCAAATACCCCCCCCCCCACACCTCCCCAACTTCTCACTCCACTTTATGGTCCCAACGGTCGTCTGTGATGATCTAATCTGTCAGCAGAGATAACCCAAGGCTGATGAGGCTCGTGTGTGTGTGTGTGTGTGTGTGTGTGTGTCTGTGTGTAAAAACCTCCAACCCCTATACCTTCAACCTCCC
>JAODUK010057651.1:0-18166 GCA_027564635.1 Typhlichthys eigenmanni
GGGGAGTAGAAAAATCACACGGAACATGGAACAGTGGCATAATTAAGTACTAAATACGGGCCTGGGTAAAAACAAAATATATATATATACAGTACACACACACAAAATTTTTTATTATTTATTTGTTGCATAAAAAGGAGTAGCGATCCTTCACTACAATTATTCTGACTGTTTAACACATAACAGTGGGCGGTAGAAAAAGTTCACAAGGACACAAAACAAAGAGACGAATATTTGCCCCATGAAATGTTGGCGGGAAAGGAACAAAGTTAGCCACTTGTGTAAAAGCAAACGTTTGTTAGGTTTTTTTTTAATCAGTGTGCTGTTCTCTCGGTCACCTCATGACACGAAGTCACAGCGCACACACACACCCTCAACCCCCTCTTTATCACTATGACTTCCATCTGTCCCCATGACCATCTGTAAACTTCCAACATCCGGTGGGGAGACTAGATGAAGACGTGCGTGCGTGCATATAAATTACCGTTGATTTTAAAGGGCAAGCTTTAAACGTTGGTGCTAAGCTAATTACAGTGCGTCTGTCCTCAATGGGTTCAATGGCAGGTTTAAATACAGGAATGTTCAATGCCAAAAAACATTTAAGGAATAAATATAAAGCACTTGTTAAAAACATACTGGGTGAAACTGAATGTGTTATTACGGAACTGGAAATTTCGCACCTCATCTAACAACCGTGATCGTTTCTACATATCGCAGTTCATCTCTATGGGTTCAAAAGTAATATTCTTTACACACTTCAAATACAAAGTCAGTAAACTGTGACTGCCAGACAGTTATCAGATTCAAAATAATGCACAAAGCAGAGGGGCTGGATACTGGACCCAGGAATCACAATAAAAACTTAGTTAGTCAGTAGTCACCTCAGTAAGGTTTAGGGTACGTACCACTCTCCATCTGCAAATTTGGCGATGCAGAAGTCTCCTCTACGTGGCGCGTACGATCCTTCCACTGGAGGCTGGGCAGCAATCTCTGCCCGCATTGTCTCCATCAAACTCTCCAGCTGGGCTCCTGACAGACAGACAGACAGACATGGGTTAGACGGGATGACCCAAGTTCTGCTTTGGTAATTTTTTCATTTTCTGTAAGTAATGTAAAGTAGCTTTTAGGTTACAGTACATTAACTGGTTGTAGCAACCTATTGACCCATGTACTGCCGACGTCACACTGACTTCACCAAAATGTATATGTGCATGCAGCTCAGCAACAGAAGTTAAGCCCCATTAACTGTACAACATTTAAAAAAATATCTATTTTCCTTATGACTCAACATTATTTCACCTGCTAGGTGTCCTAGATGATCATCTTTCCTGTCTGTGCTTACCAGTTTAAATATCTTCAGAGCGGGGAATAAAACCCATAAAATGCACTTTAGCTGTTTTGGTCAGTTTTCGGCAGACATACACATTCAGGCATTACACCGCCTTGTGCTTCCGTCTGCTAACAAAAAAACAAGGAGGGAAACTGGAGGGAAACGCAATCAGCATGAACAATATGCTAAATTACATTACCTAGCTAAAAGCAGTCAATATTTTATGATGTGGCCGCAAGCAATTAAATATGATCTTTGGTGTTTAATGCTCTTGCATAGCTTGACAAGTCACTGGACTCAATCATACTTCTGTTGCAACACTGTGGTCACACGCTTATGTACGTCATCACTGTTTGTAAACAGTAAATAGGTCTATTCCTTACATTTGTTCAGTAGAGCTTGTGGCTACTTATCTGCAATAGACAAACAAAACAAACATCTTTGCAACATGCAGGCTAAAACCAGCTAATGTCTGTCACTATAGGTGTCGGGAAGTAGGTTTACCTAGCTCGTAACGGCACTGGTCTAATACTGACACTAGCATACATAGCATATGCTACAAAAAGAACATGCACACACAATATTACCAACATGAATAAATATTAAAATGCAATGACAAATGACATTTGATAATTCCAGCTGTATTGAAGTGCATTTACAAGCTACTATTAAAGCAGTTGATCTAACACATTTCCGATCTCTTCATAGCTGACATTACATCAATAAATAAAATATAAATCCTTGTAGAGCAGGTTATATCCATGACGCAGTTTGGATCCTATTGTTTTGCTGTACATGTCCACAGTTTCAGTAATCTATTACAGCCTGAATCATCAGATTATTCAAAATCTTGAAAATATCAGAGAGACGGTGCTACAGTATATTCTCCAAAGGAATTCTGGCTAACCCTAACCATTAACCTGGTTAACCCTATACCCTAAGACCGCTATTCAAAATGGCCTATGGACTACTTTGCATCTGGACCCTGGAATGGCATGATGCTGTTCCCTTGTGTGTGTGTGTTAACGCGGTGACCCTTGACCGGCAACACCCTCCTGAACGACGGACAACAGATCAACCAGCCTCCGAGAGAGTTAAACCAAGCCTTGAATAAAAAGGAAAATGTACCTCATAACTCTCTTCCCCACTGGGAGGGTGCCACAATGCCTTTACTGTATAAATGCATCCAAGATACAGCAGGTCCAACTTTGCTAGAGGCAGAGCCATGGAAAGAACAGAGTTACGCCAATGGAAGTTTGACATTTTCAAAGGTCACATGGTTCATGGAGAGGCTAAACATATTGCAAAATAGTTCCAGGAAGTGCTTATTGGGCAATTTGAGAATTTATTTATATATATATATATATATATATATATATATACACACACACACACACAGGCTAACTTCCGGGAACTATTTTGAGGCTCCGTTGCAGTGAAAAACCGGTCCATTGGAGTAAACAGAGATGACGCAACTCTCTCTTTACATGGCTCTGTCTAGAGGTACTGCGGAATGGATTCTTTTTTGTTGTGTCAGAGCTAACCCACTAGTTACTGTCATATGCCACTCTGCCACAAACTCAAAAGGAAATCACGGGTTTGATTTCTGTAGCCGTTAGTTTGTTAGCACCATGCCAGTAAAACTAGCTTTGCACTGTTGGGGATATCGAGTTTGAGTTAAAAGAGCACCCAAGCTCCCAATAGTCCTTAATGGTCTGTAAGGCCATTATATTACGAGCACTGAACCTATCATGGTGGATTTGAGCAGTCAATGCAGCTTTGGAAGAGGTGGGTGATGGAGGAATCACACAGTGACTGAGACCACTGTGGAATCACTGACTGCAATAAGTGGTGGCATGATTTGCACCCATCAGTCGAAATTGGGGAGCTGTTTGTGTGTGTAATTGAGTGTGCGCGCGCGTCTCCAAGAGTATCACTGTGGGTGTGTGATCGGGCGATGTGCTTGCGCCGTGCAAGTGGCATCACAAGTGTGTATGTTTTTCATTTTCTTTTTACTTTTCACTTGTTTTGTGGGGTGCAGAGAAAAGCTTGCTGCAGCCAGTTTAGCAAAGTGGCTCATGTGAAATGACATGGTGATTTGTTGACAGGCCATTTTCATTGATTTCCCCCTAAGGGTACGAACGACCAGCGCAGGGCCATTGGTAATGGAACAATCTCACCCTCTAATTGAAATCACCCGCTGCTGTTGTGACGCCAGCAGGAATGCAGGGCGCAGTATTAAAAAAAAAAAAATTATTTTAATATTAAAAAATAAGCTTGCGGTGCAGTCTGTCAGGATATAACCTGGTCTTCAGTTGCTGCTGCAGAATATGGCCCCCGGGGTCAGTAACCATGACGTCAGCGGCTGACGACTAACAACGTGCGTGTGTGTGTGCAACAGAGAAAAATTTGTGAACTCTGCTTACTATGTGTATTACAATGAAACAAACAGCCCCAAGGCAGGCAGGCTCCATGGTAAACCCCAACCCCACTGCTTCAAGTTGTTGTGAGCAGCTAATATTATTTCTGCTTGCGTAAGCCTATTTGCCTGTGGTGGGGCGGATAAAAAAACTAAAAAACAATACAGTAATAATAGGTGACAGTTTCGCTCTCCCCCGCATAGACTTATCTGTGCTGAAAACGCGGCGACGCAGGTTTTTGACGGCTGGGCTACTTCTGGGGGTAAAGCCACAGGTTCAAACGGCACCCTTAATATCCGCTTCGCTCTGTGTAAAATGTCTTCATTAGAGCTTGATTACAAAGTTAAACACAGGAGAGAGAGAGAGAGAGAGGGTTGTTTAAGACAAGTAGGCCTCGTCTGTGAGGAGAATGAAACAGGCAAGGCAGGTGTGAGCGGAATTTGATTGGTGCTTGGGGCAACATGTCCAAGCGTCTTATTGGCCACCTACCGCTCTGCTGATGAATGCTGCGACAGCGGGAGGGAATACAGTAAATACGTGCGCACGTACATTCGCAGTCTGAAAAAGATGCACCCTCTGTGTTTTGTGGAAGCAGCAGTTTTTGGCAAACATGTCAGATAAATTGCTTCCCTAGTCCCAGCCTCATCAAAGCACACACACACACACACACACACACACAGACACACGCACAGATGTGGTTGTCTGGAAGTGCTTCTGTTTTGCTACAGCTATATGGACTGGTGTTAGAGCAGCTAGTTAATCTCATTTGAAAAAAAACTGTTCTACTACTGACAAATATACTGATTGTAAGCCGCATTGGATGAAAGTGTTTGCTAAATGCTGTACATGTAAATGTTTGTGACACAAAAAAGAAAAAAAAAAGAAAATGCCTTGTGATAATACTATCCTGAGTTTCAGTTTGATTCTGACACCAGTATCAGTCTGGAACCATTCCGTTAAAGCGTTTGCCATAAGTATTAGTAGGGTGCTATTACATTTC
The DNA here is from genome assembly GCA_027564635.1 of Typhlichthys eigenmanni. Taxonomy (NCBI): domain Eukaryota; kingdom Metazoa; phylum Chordata; class Actinopteri; order Percopsiformes; family Amblyopsidae; genus Typhlichthys; species Typhlichthys eigenmanni. Next base: position 4,751 of record JAODUK010057651.1, read on the forward strand.
AAACTAACTTCCTTACACACAATTGGACTACCTACCTATATCTCACCCAATCATAATGTGTAACATTTATTTACAGTATTCACATAATTTTACAGACTCTTTTATCCAACGCAATTTACAAATGGCACACATGTTATTTGTATGTTATTTACAACATACTAATATACCAGGAAATAATTGCTAAGACGAACTTAATAAGAACAGGAAGAAGGAAGGGATTTGTATTTTTTATTTCTAAAGGATAAAGTTAACAGATCTTATGTCCGTGGAGTGCTAAGGGGCAGGGAGATCAGTGGCTGGGGTATCCAGGTGGATTCTGAATAGGTGGGTTTTAAGTGATTTGTGGAAACAGGTAGTGGGCTGAGCAGCTCTTGAACCCTCGTAGTGACAGGTGGCCAGCCAAGGTTGTAGATCAGAGTGCTCTGACTGGGGTCTGGAACCTGATCATTGCTTGGAGATATGGCGGCCTTGTAGACGCAGGCCACGATGGGGTGCCAGTGAAGGTCTCTGAAGAATGGGGGTTACGTGAGAGACCTTTGATTGGTTTAATACCAGACGTGCTGCTGCATTTGAAACCCGTTGAAGGGGTTTAGTAGCAGAGGCAAGTAGTCTAGGCGGGAGATCACCGCGGCTTGGACCAATGTGGCGTGACATCATTATGTAACCAATACTATTAATACAAATTACGATACAAATGCTTGTTTTAAATCTAATATTGTTTATTAGACCAATCTTAAAGATGATTGCGTAAAATGGAAAAAATTTAAGAACATTCCCATAACCAGTCAGTAGCACAGCAAATACATCTCCAGGGAGAAAAGCCTTCAATGCTGTTGCCCGTTCATCTTTTATTGAAGTTATACACTGCATTTCATACTGCAACTACAGAGATTGGCGGAAACCTTCCGCTGATGTCTTTGGAAAAAAAACTGACAGCTGATTGGCCGACGGTTTTGCTCACAGTCCACAAAGGGGATCGTGCGAGATAAGGATGGCTTCACATAGCTAAACGTAAAAAAAAAATCATACAAGTGAATTAACAACATTCTACAATGTTCCCGACACACACACAAACACATTACTTAAATGTAATTCAATTATAATCCTGAGTGTAAATCATGTGTAGCTTTATGTACTGAGCAATACTACGTAGGCTTATCCATGTACTTCTGTATATCAATTTTTTTTGTTGTCGTTACATTTATGCTCTTTTGTTGCCTTTAATGTGTAATTACCCGCTTTGTTTCGTTGTCTTCATTTCCCTCATTTATGCAATTAAATATTTCACGATATGCTTATTTTGGTAAAGCATGTTTCAGCAAAAATACAGTTTTATGGTCATTATAATATGAAATGTCATAGTAGTTTTATTGCTGCACTAAAAACAAGATTCCACTGGACTGGACTGTAAAACCTGAACTGGGGGCATTGTGGCATCATTATTCTATAGCCTGCTTCTGTTGGACATATGGAGCCAATCGTGGGAGCATACATCTGAGGTCTACATGGGCTGTGGTCGAGGTTGTTCCTTAACAGCCGCGTTTCGGATTACCGCTATCACTGGGTTGATACATGACCCTGTACAACCCACAGATTGACCCTAATTACTGCTAGGTCAACGTCACCCACACGTACATTTACGCCGCTCTGCTAAACACTGAGGCCGCATATCACCGGTGTACAGAAATAAATAGCTGATGTTTGCTGTCTGAATGTGCCTTTGTGAATACAGACCTGTTTCTTTGTTCATTTTTTTGGCCATCTTAGGAAATTATATGGTTCATTATGTTTTATTATCCATGCAAATAACTACTAGCATTCGTTTATTTCAACAAATTAGTTAGCAAAAAGCTCTAACTCGAGAGAACACAACATCAGGGACTACCAAGCTAGGCGATGTGTTCTGCCAAGGTTGCAGGAATGCGTGCCTTACTTTTTCCAAACCCAAGGCAAAGCGTTCTCATCCATACCTACCTCCCAGACATATTGCCCCCTTCCTGTTCTCAAGCAACCATCTTGATTGAGTAGTCTACCAACACCTTTCTCCCACCTACACTCGCCTTCCTATATTACACATTATACGCCTGTGCATTACCTGACTGCCCCGGCTGTGCTTCTTCCAGGCGAGAGAGACCTCTGCATTTCACTTAAAACCCAGAGCACGCTTTGTGCATTAACATCCAGCTCCCCCCATCTTGAACCCGGGTGAACTGGGGTGGAGGTCCCCCGTTTTGCGAGCCGAGACGAGTGCGCTTGCCAAGAGAGACACCAACTCAGCTACTAATACTTTAATACGCATACTTTAATGCATTAATACGTTCAGGAAAACCCCAATAGAAAAACCCGTTTTGCCGTCAGCTGAGCCCTGCGCGTAAAAATAGATAATTTGTATTAATTTTGCAGTAGGCGCTGTACTGCAGATAGCCTATAAACAAAGTCGAGGGGAAAACCAATGGCATGGGCATCAACAGGAAATCAAACCTGTGATTAAGTGCGTGCTTCAGAAACAATTCAACGCTGTGCCACATATACGCTTTTGCGGCAGAGGAGGCTAAAAAACACGTGCCCCGTTAAGCGCCGAGCGAAGTTCCAACGCGCCCATCCGAAACGCAGCCAAACCGCCGCCTGATCCGGGCCAATCTCGCTCTGTCTTTATCTCTCCCCATTACCCCGTGAGATCCCCCCCTCCCCATACCCCCCCCTCATTTTGTAATTTGTTTATGCACCATTATGGCTGCAGCTGTTTGTAAATCATATATAATTACATTGTGAATGCCCAGCACAGGATTAGAGAGCAATCAAGTCTCAGAAAGGATAACATGAGGAGAGAGGGAGTGAGAGAACGAAAGCAGAGATGGATATATGTAGCATAAAGGGAGAGAAGGGAACCATTTAAGGAGATTATTATGATCACATGATGATAGTGTGGCATGCTCCCTCTGTAAGCGCTGGCAAGGGGAACAGCAGAGAAACTACTGTATGAAAACAGTGACTCACTTGTCCTCATTCGCAATGCCTCCCAAGGCCACTGAATTTTATTAAGAGATTTTTATCCCTTTTTCTTTTTTTTTTTTATATTATTATATACGAAAGCCATTAAACTAGAGAAAGGGTAAATAATCACAACATGACAGGAACTGAGGCCAGTGGTGCAACAGCGGGCTATAAAGCGGCCATATTTCCCCCTGCCCGGAAGAATGAATGAATGAATGCCTCTAGGAACAAAGCGGAAGGGATTTGACGAACGGCGTTGGGGGGGACGGGGGCGGGGGGGCGGGGGGGGGGGGGGGGGGGGGGGGGTTAGAAGGTTGGGAAACATTAAGCTGCCTCTTATTGCTTAAAACAAGAAGGTTGGGTGATGACGCAGTGGAGTGAAATACGTGACAATGCCCCATCATGTCCTGCACTGTGTAAAGCCTTCTCTTTTCCTATGACTGTCACACAGGTTTCATCAGCTGGTGTATTGCAGGGCCAGTGAGGATAGCTCACCTGTTTGTGTGGGCTGCTAAATATACATGAGGTTTGAAGGGGCTTGGAGGAGGACGGCTTTGAGCAAACACACACACACACACACACAGGCAATGCTTCAGTGTCAGATAGGCTGAAGTGAGGAACCAACGATGACAACACCAAGAAAGACTATGTTATGTTACTAGGTTATGGTGTGTACTGCCGAATGCAAACCCATGCAGAGAGAGAGAGAGAGAGAGAGAGAGAGAGAGAGAGAGAGAGAGAGGATAACAATGAGATGGCTTTGGGGGCACCATTTATTCCCCCTTCCTGAGTGACGCTTGCAGGAGCTTACCTCCAGAGGTAAAGTATGGCCTCTCTACAAAACAAAAAAACACAACAAATGATCACCCGGCTTGACTAATGGCACTTCACACCAGCAGAGAAGCGATATGGATTATGCTCCCTGCACTCCCCCTCCTCCTCCCCCACATACCATTCTCTCCCCCGTGGAAACCAAAGCCTTTCCCACAAAATTACATTTGAGTAATTGGAAAAAACCCCATCGCCCCAAATAATCTGCTACATGGCAGCATCTGTGGCTCTCTGACCTCCAACCAGGAACCTGCATCAAGTGAGGCTAATGTCTTAACCCCCCCCCACAGACCCGATTTGGACGGCAAGACACTGGAGTTGACTCCCAAAGAGGAGATCACCCCCATCATCCCCCTACCCCACCACCACACGGCCAAGATGCTGCGGAAAGAATGTCACAGGGCCATTAGCTGGAGGTAACCGGCCCAGGAGCTGACATTAGCGCGGGCATTAAGCGCGCCGGCGGCCTCCATTCAGGCCGCCGGCGCTCATTTCCGCGTGAAAATCAAAAGCCCTCCACCCCTCGCCGACAGGTGAGCTGACCTTTCAGAAGCCGAGGTTGCGTATCTGATTTAATAATGAATACCTTGGCGGGGGAGAGGGAAAGAGCATTCAGGCAGGACTCTGACCTCTAAATATGGCATCTACTGCCGTGGCAGAGAGATGTGTGTGTATGTGTGTGGGGAGGGGTAAACCAGTTGACTGGCTCTCGCTTATATGCTCTGTTGCTTTGGTCATGTCTTCGTCGACGGTGACATCACCGGTGTGAAGTGGCCATGCGCACACTTTTAAATAAAACACGAGGGGCCTCCGTTACATCGACAAGCGCACTTAAGGTCAGACGTAACGAGCTCGGCTGCTCGCGGAGCCGTGCTCGGCCGTTGCCGTGGACACCCAATTAGAATCCCGCGCAATCAGATCGATGCGGGATAGCAATACTCATGTCCTCTCATTGAAATCAATACTGGCGAATGCCAACGATCAGCGCTGGCGCGTGGAACGTCAAAACACTTTGCATAGAAAGGAAGGGCACGGTTAGGGTGTGCCGGTGAACCCCCGAGACACGAGCAAAGGCGCGATTTGGGGGGTGGGGGGGTGGGGGTGGTGGTGGTGGGGGGAATTAGGTCAGATGACAATCAAAACAGTGGCTCGCAACCTATGGAATAAAAGCACAGATGAATGAAACATCCAAGTGCACAAGGTCTAACGCCGTGTATGGCTCGCATGCCAAGGCGACCGGCGGAGAGCGGAATTAGCAGGAAAGCAAAACGGCCCCGCTCTGAAGGACAGCCGGAGATGAATAGAGACAACAGCGCCCACTATAGCCTCGCTCCATCGGTGGCCAAGGCCTGCCGTCATTAGGTGAGAAACATCTGCTGTGTGTTGAAGGTGGAAGTGTGAATAATGTGATGGGAGAAGCACCTGGCCGGGAGGGGAGGGGGGAGGGGGAGAGACCACTCCACTCATTATGGGCCCTGTGTGGCTGCCAAGGCTACAGGTAGCTAGGCAGGATGGTCTGCTGGACTGGACTGCATCTGTGGCGTGTGTGTGTGGTATATGCTATAGGCAAGGCTTTGCACTGTCGGCCTGAAAGGTATCAAAATAGCCCACAAAACAACCACTGCGGGTGTGTGTGTGGACTATCCCTGTCACTGAAACCAGAGTCAGCATAACACTACTGTTTTGTTTGGAACTGCATGAGTGCTAAGGGGCCTCTTCACTTATTCTCTACTCTAATCTTTCTGCTTCCCACATTGGTGGTTGGTTCTAATAAATATATTTGCTTTGACAATTCTGCCTCAGACTCTTCTTTAGTGACTGTACAACCAGCTGGTCTGAAAATAACCTCGTTATAGTTGCTACAATAGAAACCAAAGCTGGGGTAGAAATGTGGGGTTCTGGGGGCGCTATAAAAAGGAGTTTACCTTTACAGTAAGTACCCATAATGCTTCATTCAAGCACTATAATTATCTGTATGTAAGACTGGGTGCCATATATATGTCTGCTTCCAGAAAAGTGGAGGAATCTTGTGCTGTGCCTAGGCACATATATAGCCTCATCCTCCACACTGTTCTAACTGGGACCCAAGTTGCCCCGCGTCCAGGGGTTACATAGATCTTCGCAGGTCTCCCTCTGACAGCAATTACATAAAGTCCCCCGAGACAGAGGGATGCAGACGGAAAGGAGAGAGCCGATAGAAAAGGGTTGAGAACAGAGTTGGATTTAAAGACACATTTTGAAGATGCATTGCAGAGGAAAGTGAGAGTTGTGACAGAGGAATGATAGATTAAGTCGCTTCAGATAAACAATTTAGAGACTGACATCAATCGCTCATGTTCCTTTGCTGACAATAGCGACGAAGGAAAAAAATAAATAAAGGTATACTAAATCAAAGACAGAGCTCATAGGCACAGAAGGACATATGCAGAGAACCATACCAAATGTGTGAGAGTAATTAAATGTAAGTAATTAAAAACATGGAGAGAGAAAAAATGAAAAATGTAATTTGAGAAAGCCAGCAACTCCATTGAGAATACAGTTTATTACCGACCATGCATTGCCACGCTTGATAATAAACCAGAATCTAACGGCGATAGGATGGGAGATGCTGTAGGGTAATCAACACACAGTGGCAGCGTCGCTGTGGATGTGTATGTACGCGCTTGTGTTGTCCACGGGCAGCCACAGCGTGCAGGAATTAGCTTGCGCTACACATTTGACAACATGCCTATAAAATGTCTATTGTTTTACACCAGTGAGAAAAGAACTGCTTACATGGCTAGTGTTATGAGTATAATATGTCTAATGATATTTCTATTGATATTTTGGTGTATTGATACAGTGTGAACTTTTGTGGAATGTACTGGACGGGAAATGCAGTTTCATTTAAAAGGTTAAGTAGAGGTAGTAAGCGTAAAGACATTTAATTTAAACTATAACAGGACAGGTATGTTCTATCCACATAATGTAAAATCGTAAATGGCAACTTACCGTGGGTTCTAAGATGCTAAGTGCTACATGTGTTTATTGCAAGGCATTGACAGGCCTGGATAAGTCCAGGAAAAAGCCAGTTAGCCTTGCCCTCCAAGTCTTAGCCAAGGAGCACCCTTGGCCTTTTCCAGCTGGTAAATAGAGCTCTGGCAAAATCGGTCAAGCCTTAAACCGACAACGGCCGTCACATTTTTATAGAAAGAGACTGTTGGAACCACGTGGGTTGTACAAACACAGAACACCATATAGAGGCATAGAAGTGAACTGGTAAACACAGCTGTGCATTAAATGAACAACACTAGAACTGACAATGTGTCCATGTCATTGAACCTTATGTTTTTTAATGGTTAATTATTAAATCAGTGTACATGCATTGTATCAGTGGGTTTTCACCTCCAAGACCTCCCTTCTGTCGCAACAATTAGCGTAGTTGAAAGTGGGTACAAACCCAGAGGTGTTATGTGTTCTTGCTCTCCCCTCTGGAGTTTCACTCAGCGCGTTCTATAATGGCCACATTAGCAGAAACAATGAAGCACACGATCTAAACCAATGTTACATTGGCAATACGTGTGTTTAATACAAGTAAGTATTAAATACAAAGAACGCGGTCCTAGCATTTCAATGGGCTATATGCAGCTCAGTAGTACAGCAAGCTAACATGATGGCTAGCAGACAAAGCAAGGCAAGGCCCAGGAGGTTTGGGACATGCTGCATTTGGACTGGAACGAGTCTGATGTGGGTTCTGACTAAGGCTGCATAAAGCACAGCGCTCGTTGAAGCCGACGCGATTAGCTTCTATTTACGTCACGTGACGTTATGTGGCAGTGAGTGAACCCCATTTCCCTGCACGCAATCATGTAAAATCAGAATGAAAATATTATAGTAATAAAAAAACTTCAATATACAATCAATCAATATACCATAACAACCGTTAACTTACCCAGATATTATACAGTATAGAGCTGAAAATAGACACACATTTCCCATAATACCTTACGTAGACACGTGATTTGCTTTGCGTGATTTTGCCATAGACCTTTGGCTGTGACGTCACGTCAAAATTACGATTAATTGAACATTGTACCTCAATTACGATTAATTAATGATTAACACATTTTTTTGCCATCGTTTTGCTTTGTTTGAGTTCTGCTCCATGATGCTTCCATTCACCCGACTAGACGGGCGGAGTTACGTGAATACACCATAGAACTATAAATACTATAATTTCCCCACTATTAACTGCACCGTGTATTAATCTACCGTGTCAGGTTGTCCTACTACCATAGCAAAACCTTCTGACCAAACAACCAACCAGGCACCATGCTGGAAGACATCCAGCGACAGCAGAACTGACACAGGTGATGGAGACTTAATGGTCCGTTATTGAGAGAACAGTATGGGGATGTCACTTGGTGTTATAGTAGTCCTGGTAAAGCTTGCCAATTAGCACACATCAATCTAACACACTCATTTGTTCCATTTGCTATCAGCGTTTACCCTGCTATGACATGATTATGAACTGTATGTTCATAGTTCCTTTTATGATAAAGATATACTGTTTGTATGAGAGTAAACACAACCATACCATTTCAAAACAGGCTAGGGTAACCTGTAACAAGACCTGAACTCAGTCAAAAGTTGATTTCCCCAAACATTATGAGCAATTTGCCAGCAATGAAGGAAGAAAGAAATAAAAAAGGAACGCCGTCATCAAATGCAATCGTGAGAGTATTTATAAAACTCAGTCACTGCTATGAATCCCATCTATGCATGCAAATCCCCTGCACTTTTTAAGATTGCAGAAGGAATGAAGGAATGAAACATGTAATGATAGCGCAGAGCACTCAGCTCGTATGATTTTACAGCGCCTAACGCTTTGATGTGCTTTTTAAGGGGCTGGTTATGAGTTAATGTAGCTTTAAGAAAGCATCAGCAGGAATGGCAGGGAGGGGAGGGTGGAGAATGAGCCAGCAGTGTGAGGACCAGCCAGCTTTTGCCTTAGTGCTGAAAATATTTGTAGGTTTTTTTTATTTTTTTTATTTCCCCCTCTCCCCCTATGCACGTGTCTCTTGGTGCGAGAACACAGGGCCAATTAAAAGCTAAAAAAGGCCCCAGCTGTGCTGGATCAACTGAAATTGAGCCTTTAGAAGAGAAAAGACTAAATAACTCACAGCCCTTCTGACACAAGGCACTGACAACAGCAATATTGCACCTGAGTGAGAGGAGGGGAGATGGGAGGGGGGGGTGAAGGGGGATGCTGTTTGTGTACAATTTCCTGAAATGCATCATTTATGTTGCATTGATTCACGCGTGTAGTTTCATTCGGTGCTGCTGTAGAGATGAGAGAGCTCTGTTGACTAAAACACAGAAGCCACTTTAACGAGGGGGCGGGGCTACACATATCCCATGTCCATACGTGGACGGATTATCACGGTGTTGGTGACACCAACGCCGTGTGTGTACCTCACACTGGAAGCCCAGGCTAATTAATTCATTATAGAATTAAGGCACATTAAGAGACGACCAAAGTCAATTTCACGGCTCCTGCCATAGTCGTCCGTCTCTGGAATTTGACGCAGTGGAAGGGCACGGCGGAAAAACCCACTGCTAAAACTCATGCAAACATTAGAACGCTGAAAAACAGAATAAAGCCATTGTAATAATGTTACCCGTGTGTGTTGATACAGACTCTCACGTTTGGTAGTTTAACAGACAGAACTAAACAAAGAACTACGCTGACTTGTTTGCTATTTGTTTGCGAGTGTGCGCGTCAAAGTTGCTAAGAGCAAGCACGCCCTCTCGTTTGCTATAGCATAGGACGGTTCATTACATGGACACACTACCTAAAGTATGGGCCGTTAACCAGAATAAAACAGTGGCGTTATTACACAAACAGAGAGGGAGGGAGCCAACCAGCCGGGGAGAATGGGGATCACTACTTCTGACATGTCTCCCCCTTCGTGGCAGTGACAGGTAGGGATGGCGTGATTTATTCTCGTCGTTTACGTGCAGAATGTTTTGTTCATCGGTGCTGTCGAAGGGAGGGCACGCCTGAAAGGTGTGAGAAGGACACATGTTGCCCTAGTCTGATGTCAGCGAGATGTGCGGGGAAGCACAACGGCACTTTATAGTGTGTGGTTGTTAAACGCCAAGAGGAAAAGCACTCATTTTACAGATATTTTACCGCTGTGTTGATAATTCACAAACTGGCATCATTTGAAGAAAAATACCAGTGATTCAAGCTGTTGTTACTTTTATGTTTATCCATTTCCATCGTCCATGTTACCAATCGGCACATTTTGTTACAATGTGCCTGCTTTACATCTGTCCATTAGCACCTGAGTCTTTCCACAGAGGAGGACAAAGACGTGTTAAATGACATTCATTAAGGATCTGTTGTTTTGGTATAACAGTGCACCAGTATTAGCCTGGTTAAAACCCATCATCTACAGTACAGTCTGGGAACTCAATAAAAAAAGAAATCAACAGAAACACAAGACAGTCAGAATCCAGGTGGGCAGTTGGTTAAGTGTGTTCGGAAAATCATTCCGACGCGGGTCTCATTGTGATTAAAAAAAACAAAAAGGTGTTACAATCGTATGCTAATGGTTTGATTGACACCCATCAGCCTGTCTGATTGGTGTCATCTGTTCAGATATGGAGCGTGCATATTCAGGATGTTTAAATAAAGTATTGGCCGAGCTAGCAAAACAACAAATGCATTATCGATGCAGGTGCAGTGCACTACCCACAGTAAATTAAACTGCCCTAGAGGTGTTAGGGCACTTCCCCGCCATGACACCTCTTTCATCGTTTGTCTACTTGATAGACAAGGTTTCATTCCATTAGTGCTTCACATTACGAGCGGAGCAAGTCTCCCTGTGGCAACTGTGGTTTTGTGGGCGAAAGCTTTGTGAGCAAAGGGCAAGTCTGTTTATGTTTTGAACTGCAGGGAACAGCGGTTCACTGTGGAAACGCTGCTGCATGAGTATTTAGATTAAAAACACTTCAAACTACCAATTCATTTGAAATGGTAAATCATTTTTATAGTCGAGTCATGTGTTATGATTTCACTGGTTTCCTAGTTTGGTGGAATAACTCCCTGCTGATATAATGTTGTAGCTGACAAGCTTTTTATTCACCTTTCATAACTAGGTTGTCATAATATATTTTGTTCTTCATTTGTTTGGCAACATTGTTCTGAAAACACGCCAGTTCGTGTTCGCGGGCATCTAAAGTCAACACACACACACACTACCTGTTTCTACGTCCTGGGCGTAGAAGTGCAGCGTGTCGGTGATCTCAGTGACAAAGACGAGTCTGTAGTTGGCCACACGCTCCTTCTCCTCCATAAGTGGAACCACCTCCTCTACTGGCTTCTCCTCGTAATTGGCCCAGATCTAGAGAACACACACACACACAAGGTCAATGAACAAAGACAACTGAAAACTCAGTGCGTTTGAAACCCAAGCGACTAAGAACTTCACTAGAACAAACAAGGCAGCTGGCAATTTCATCCCTGTATTGATTTTTCCTGCCACGTCTGATAGAAGGCAATGAAGATGGACAAGATGCGGGATAACACGTGACCTGAGCTAAGAGAGCAGGGAACGTGACTGTCTGTGGGAACTCCAGGCCTGGGGATGTGCCTTCCATTCTGCCCTGCACACATTTCATGATTCATGTTCCCTACAAGAAACAAAATGGCCGATACCATTGATGATACGCGGATATGACACTGTTTTGGTTTAAAAAAGCACTCTGTATCCATTTGATTTTTATAAACTTTATATTCTGTCTACAGGCACACAGACACATAGCCAAGACAGATTGGCTGTGTGTGTGTGTGTGTGCATGCATGAATGTGTGTAAGCAGGTCATATAATCTTCATGCTGCACTAAGGTAACTCTCTGCTGACTCCCTGTGAGAAACGGAGGGCAAGAGACTCATTAGAGAGGACTGCTTCGCCTGGGCCACATATCAAACTGTACAGACGTTGGTGGACGTGTGTGTGCGTGTGTGTGTCTGTGCATCGATGGGAAAGAAAATAGGATGCGGTCCACAGTGTCGGGCCTTAATACGGCATTGCTTGAACGCAAGCTTACACAACATCCAAGAAGAAGTGTGTCGAGTGTCACATGAATACTCTATCTCCTGAACACTTACATCCACATTTCCTCTCTCTCTTCTTACCCTTTCTCTCCCTTACAGAGATTTAAGATAGCAAATAACCCCCGCCACCATCTTCTTCCCCAACTCTTCCATACTGTATGTAATATGTAGCAGTGGGGTGGAGGGGAAGGCAGATACAGTAGGAGATGATCTCCGATGCCTGGTGTGTGTGTGTGACCTTTGCGTAGAAGCAAGCACATATCTTGTTACTCTGCATATCTGCTGGGGCCATCTGGGAAGCGACTGCGTTGAAATGTGGGTGTGAATGAAGGATGGAAGGAGAGAAAGAACCGAAAGGAATCGGGGAGCAAATAGTCGGGATGATGTTCATTTTACAGCTTAGTGATATTAGCCAATTAGGTCCAAGCTAATTATTTAACTGCATGGTATCATGGCGCTAATTAGATTAGCAGGTTTTAGTGTTGTCTCTCTTCCCCTGCTGTCTTTTCTTTGCAAAAGAGTCCCAGCAAAATTAATGTTATACATATACACTGACTGTATCTGCTCACGCACGTGCACATGGCTCCTGGGCATTCAATTACCACTGTGAGGTGTTCCACGGCCAGACATTTACAGGGGCGAGTTGACAGCAGGAGAAGTGCATGTTGCAGGGGAGGAAATGCACTACAACTGCTGAGTTGGATGAAGAGGGAAACAAAACAAATAAATAAACTAAACCTTGACATGGAACGAGTGACATGACCCGCTGCGCCTCGCTACTCTGCCTACCCGCTAACAAAAGACAGGGTCACAATACCCAATTACATTCAATTATTCATCCCTGGAACACTAAATAAAGAAAGGTGTGTGTGGGTGTGGGAAAAGGGGGGTGGGGAGCAGGGAACCGAAAAGAAAAATCTGAAAAAAAAAGGAGGCAGAGTTCCGTGGATTGAGGGCGGCCAAGGTTAATGAAGACCGAAAACGCAGCTACGCTTCACAAACCTCCGAGAACAGCCGCGAGATTTCTTCCATGGCGACGGGTTGGTGAGCGTGCATGCGTACGCACCGGCCGGCACTCAAGCGCCAAGCTGCGGGCGTGTTGTGCATGCTAGCCACACAAAGCAGTTGAGGTGACACTGTCGGGCTTTTAATCAAACCAGTGGGACCAATAAGGGCCGATGCAGATTACCGTGTCACCATTCATTACCGTGGCGACCATCACCACGGCGTCTAAAGGTCTGACGGAGGCGGGGGGTGGGGGCGGTGGGTTGACCTCTGACTCCTCATACTTACAGGTTGCTAGCTAGTGGATGTAGCTTAGACACAACGCTGCTTTTAAAACACACACATATATATATATATATATATATATTTTTTTTATTGCAGACAAAAGCAGAAACGTACAGTATGTGTTCACCCGCTGTGCCTATGGAACATGGCCTTCCACAAACAGCCACACATCATTATTTGTTCCACTTCCACTGATG
>JAODUK010057672.1:0-18163 GCA_027564635.1 Typhlichthys eigenmanni
TATACATACATATATATATATATATATACATATATATATATACATATATATATATATACATATATACATATATATAGATATATATATATAGATATATATATACATATAGATATACATACATATATATATATATATATATGATATATATATATATATAGAGAGAGAGAGAGAGAGAGGGAGAGAGGGAGAGAGAGAGAGATACAGACAGAGAGAGAGAAAGAGAGAGATAGAAGGAGAGAGAGAGACAAAGAGAGAGATGGAGATATACATCACAAAGAGACAACAGACAGAAATAAATGAAGGAGCTGTGGCTGGTCTGACTCTATTACGTGTCCCTAGCAAGCAGCAGAATGTGCTGACAGAGGCCCCCTATTCAGCTAGCAAGCAAGGTCTTCTCCTCGCTAGTGGAGGGACGACAGGGGAGAAAGGTAAAGGTTTTATTGTCACATACACATGCATGTAGCGATATTGATCCTCTGCATTTAACCCATCCCTCAAGGGAGCAGTGGGCAGCTGCTGTGCAGCGCCCGGGGACCAACTCCTGATTGCTGGCAGTGTCACTGGTCACATGACACTGACTGGAGAATGAACCCAACATGTTTTTTGATAGTGGGGTGGGTGTCTATTTAGGCCTTATTTAAATGTTTCCCATCATAATGGTGCACGGCACACACTCACGGATTTAGTACTCAGAGAAACATACCACTCTGATGATACTTCAAGTATAGTTCAACGAGCAACCATGAGAATTCTCCTTTTCAAAAATGGGATACTCACATTTACAATTTATAATAAGCATATGCAGTTATACCAAACCTATTTTAGCCTGTGTCCAACAACATTTAAGTATGGATTAAGTTGAAACAACTGAACATCCTGTACGATGGGCAATCAGGAATAGTCAATGTCATACATTCTTTGTGTGTGTGTGTGTGTGTGTGTGCGTGCGTGCGTGCGTGCGTGCGTGCGTGCGTGTGTATGCGTGTGTGTGCATGCGTGCATGTGTGCTTACAAATATGTAGGATCAAGATCAGGAATGCTGAGTGGATGGCTTTACTGGGATCAGGATGGAGATGCCAATGGTGTCTGGCTGGTTGGGCGTGGCTCACTAGTGTTCCTATATGTTGTATGTAGGGGGTAAAGGGAGCATGCTGGTGTAGGGTGTTGGCTCTCTGGCAGACAGTCTGAACACTGAATTCCACATGAAGTTCAGCCCACTTACTGTATGACATTAAGGAAGTGCTACAGGTGAAGGGTACCGGTAGGCCTTAACTTTCTTCCTGTCTAGCCTGATAAACGTTAATTAAGTAAAATCATAAAACCTTTACCTTTTTCTACCTAGACTGTCGGTTAGTTAATTTAAGATATACTAATAAAAACTGAACAAGCAGTGTGCGCACGCCACACCTGAGAACAAGTTTACTCAACCCCAACACACATGTGTTGACCGGGGACTTTAACAATTCATCTCAACAGGACAGGTAAAAATGTGTAAATGAACTAATATAGGAAAAGGAAAACCATATTCTCCCGTCCGTGATGCCACTACACCCGCGGTCGAGCAGAAAGATGAGAAGAGACAAAGCGTATCCTCTGGGAGTAGATCAGATCTGTCACATACAGCCCCAGGTTGACAAAGGAGAACACGGTAACCACTAGCTTGCTGTCCCACGGGCACCTTCCCCGAGGGCACGAGGACGGTCGCTCTGGATCCCCGTATTTAGTGTCGAAGCAGAACACGGGCCACATTACCGACGCGCTCAGGTACAGGAGGACTGCCATCAGCGTATAGACCACCACAAAGCGGTCGAATGGCAGACAGCGCACGACGGTGGTCCTGCCACACACGGTTAGCATGACTACCAGAGTGGTCAGGGCAAAGCAGAGGGCGTAGACGACAACGCAGTACATTGTAGCGGCATAGCGGGAGTACTCACTCCCGTTGGCCAGCGCACCAAAAATAATGCAGGCCACAAAGCCCTGGACCACTTTTAGGATGCCCGAGACAGTTGCCATGTAGCCCACCACAGCCTGGCCTGGTTTGGGCCGGGACAGGACCACTTCAGCCCCATAGGCCAATGTACCAGCGATGGAGCAGATGGTGACGGCAATCCGGAAATTTCTGACCTCACAACCAGCGTAAGGGCACTCAGAGCGGACAAAATAGAGCGGGTACACAACTGATGCCGTCACATACCTGGAAACAGAAACAGAAGATGTAACATGAATCCAAACAAGACAACGGTGTTATTTAATACGACTCATTGTGATTGAATACAATAGTGTACAGTCAAAGAAAACTACTGTTTATTAAACTTTACACCCAAATAAGCTAGTGTGTGCCAAGCCTTACATGAGCGTCGCCAGGGCAGCAAAGGCCACAGTGAGGTTATCCCAAGACACGGACAGGCAGCCGTAGAGACGAGTGGCATCCAGGAAGAACACCAGCGTTGACACGGCGAAACACAAGCACCATACCACCATGCAGAACGCGCCGTGGGATCCGCTGTAGCCAGCACTGTGAATCACCATGGCAACCACAGCACAGCCCAGAGCTATCTGGCAGAGGCGGGCAACGCCGAGAAGGGAGCAAACGGCCCTCTTGTTGAGATAAGGGCCAGCCTGTGAGTCCATGTTTGTAGAGCGTCAAGGAGTCGTGCAAGCAATATTTTACAGTTAGCCCTTCGATAGGCAGAGTCCGTTAGCTCCTCAAGAGGCAGGCTACTGTCAGGTTGAAGATGGTCAAGGGAGTTACCTACTATTGCACTAAAAACCAGTCACTCAGCCAACATATTTAGTAGTTGTAGTAGCATGTTCCTTCTTTGTTAATCGTCGTAGGTGTTGAAGTAAGTAATCACAGTTGAAGAACTGAATGCACCTGAATGCAGATACTGATGTCACAACATTGCTAATTGCTAGGTTCAAAGTAACAATATCCACAAATACAGTATGATTTCTAAAAGGATATTTGAGCATGACCACACATTCTCCATTTAAATATCACATTGAATCATCTCTCAGTTCATGTGTAATATAGGCTAATATATCACAAATCACCATATCCAAATATACTCAGTGTTCATGAACCAATTAACCTTATCTTGTAAAGGCAGGCTGACATTCACATTTTCACATTTAGTATTGTGGTGTGTGACAAAACCATGTATTTCCTTTAAGGTGAAAGTTACTGTGAGGATTGGCTGCTGTAACTCCAGGTCGATCACTAACCAGCTGTCGATAAGCTTAAACTGTTGTTTCCAAAATGACAAAGAAAGAAATCATCAGGTATTAGCATGAATATGGTCCTGTCCAGTCCAGCCAGGAATGCTGGATTTCAGGATCTGCTGAATAAATTCCTTTTCCCTTTTATGTTGAGTTTTTTTAAATTGCTTCAATGTCTGTTGCCCTTCTCAAAGCCCACCAAGACCACCAGTTGAATCTTCCGGAATGGTAACTCTCAGAATCTTTTATTCTCTCTCGTCTCGATCAATGCCATTTCCCTCACTGTCTTCTGAGGAATAGTGTCCAGCCAGGCCAGAGAGCAAAAGTTATTTAGATCCCAGGGTTGGGCCATCAGTTGAGTATCTGAAGGCTTCGTGTGTGTGTGTGCGTGTGTGTTTGTGTGTGTGTGCGTGCGAGCGCACGTGTGCACTCATGCACTCAGGCCTTTAGGGGTCAAGCATGCAAACATTCCTATATTCCATGAGGCTAAATACCTTATGGAATGGGATGAGATTGACCACATTATGTATAGGCTCTCTTGAAATTATAGAAATGCACTGAGAATAACTAACAGATGACTGCTGCTCTATTAGGATTGAGTTACACTTCTAAAAGTAGCAGTATTAATAGACAGAGATTTGAAAATGAAAATTAAACCTGAACATTAGACTGCCTAGCCTGTATGATGCCCAAATTGATAACACATATAATGCATAACAAACTACCTCTAAAGCTAAAGCTGAAACGTACATATGAATACAGTTGTGATCTGTGCTGTAGATAGCCTACATATATATTTAAATCAAATGTAATCCTTGCAGATCCATTTAATGTCTGCTCTCGCTCTGACAATTAGCTGAAAGCCAAATCTGTTAATTTACCTATCCCCTTACACTAAATGGAACGCCTTGCTTGTAGACTCCCTGGCTCCCAACCTCTGATTGTTTTATATATTCCCCTCCCCATATTTGATCATAACAAACCCATTTTTATTTTAAATCTCTTTTCACACTTTTTATTTGTCAAATGTTTTTATATTAGACTGTGTCTTTGTATTTGTAAGGTGTGACGAATGTCTTGAAAGACGTCCGTATATAAAATGTATTATTATTTATGTAATTTGATTACATCAAATGATACAGTACTATACCGGATTCTGTATGAAATGCATGTGCTACTTGTCTCGTAGGTTTGAAATGATACTGCCATCTACAGGCTCGTCTTAATATTTCATACTGTAAACCTACATACTGTACAATATATAATGAATGTGTTATAAAGTAGAATGATTAGCGACATGAGCTCAATTTGTTCAATACTCATTTTCAGACTAAAACTGGAAGAATGTATACATTACTTTTGAAAACCTCGTTTTGTAACTTAAAATTAACATAACATTGCTGACCAGTTTGACTACCAGAAAACAAACACGGCTGATATTATGAACCACAAATCAACACGAGGTAACACTTTATGAACGACAACCAGCCAATGTGAAAGGTATGATTTAACTGTAATTATTAGAACGTATATTGAAAAAAAAAGTTCTTGGAGAATGCGGGCATCGATCCCGCTACCTCTCGCATGCTAAGCGAGCGCTCTACCATTTGAGCTAATTCCCCGTGTTACCAATATAACTTCACGACATTTTATGAAGAGTTGAGTAGTAGAGTACAAGAGAGCAGTTTGTATTTCTGATGAGAAATTACCTCGTTTTATTTATTTGAAGTTGTCATTTCATGTTTTTATGTCATGTTAGATTGGCTGCAAAACATTTTCCCTAGTGTGGGTGGTACAATAAAGAGAACATAACCTAAATCTAATGTATTAAGTTAGGAAAATTGTAATTTGCGATGTGATTTGAGACTGTGATAAAGTGGAGGACAGAAAACAAGAACAAACAAAACCGACTTTGCAACTTCAGAAAATTAAAGATATATAATATAGAAATACGGTGTGTACATAACTTCTAAGTTAATATTCAAATAAATGATGTCCTATGTTGACTGTGTATAACTACACAATAACCAGTGGTAGTTCGTTGTGGTATTTTCATAGTTAGAAGTGTAGTTCAACGTCTGTCAAATATTTCCAAAATACATAGAATCGCTATTTTCTAACACAATTTGTTACATTTTCAATATAAATAAATACAGAGGCAAATACGTGGCAATGGAAATATTCACCCTTTAATAAATCATCTCATGTTCTCAATATTTATTGGTAAAATGGTCAAATTCCTGTTTGTTCCATGATGGAATAAGTACACTCCCATTTCAGTTGAGCCTGAAAACATATTGCAGGGGAGCTCATTTAAGTGCACTAGTGTTCATATCGCACTGCAGGGTAGCCATTGGTGTCAGTCTTCTCTACAGCAAGGCTCTTGGTTCTTACTTCTTACCTTGAGAGGAAACAGATTACGTCAATTCACATGCCATAATCCCATTATTTAATGTAGGAATAAGATGACAACCTCACACATACTATTAATAATAGCTGCTTAAAGAGGTAGAGTGTATTAGCTGGTCACTGGGCAGAGGTAGGCCTAGCAACTTTGAATCAGCTGTGTTGGAGCAGGGAGAGATCTAAAACATGCATGGTGCGGCCCTCCAGGACCGGAGTTCAATAGACCTGACCTAGGTGATCTTCTACCATGCAAACAACACTAACAGGATTGAGCACGGTAGATTCTATACCCTCCAGGACCAGGATTGCCCACCCCTGTTCTATACACTAATAATAAAAAAATTTTAAATATAATTTTAGAGCTAGTGCTGTATTTACATCTGTGGACAAAACGTGTGGATTCAACACCATAACCACCCGTACTTAAAACAACTTTAGTTTAGCGGCATCATCAATGTGACCTGTTGCAATAACAGGTAGCCATGTTTCAGTTATTTTAGTCTCGACACCCCCAAATAATTATTTGTATTTTGTTTTAGGCTGTACAGTATGCTATGCTATCAAAAATGTAATTTCTTTGTGGTCGCAAGCCATGAACATCTTGTTTTTCAGGCACTTTGCTCAAAACCACTGCCTGCGTTCTGTATTTGGCAGCGTGCAGTCCTTCAACTTCCACACATAGCATCTCTGCATAAATCCTTTTAAAGAGAAAGCAGCCACAAGATAAAAGACGTACTTGTACAGAGAGAGAGAGAGCGAGCGATAGAGTTTAAACAAAACCATCAACATAGCCACCACAAGAACCACCAGAACAGAACAGTAAAACATTGGCCCAAGGCCTCTGACCACATGGGGCAGCGCTATCTGATGTGGCCCAAGGTAGTGCCCTCTCAGACTGTGTTTGTAGTGGTCTCCTGGATTGAATGGGTGGTTGCTGACTAAACACGCTGAACTAATTGGTGCACCCTAAAATGCATCATTTTATGACTATGAAAAGGCCACTTTGTATGGCCTGCAGTTTGTGTGCATTTACCACAAGGAAATTGTGGCCAGTTCATTCAGTATTTTCTACCCCTATATACAAATATTAGCATAAATAATTTGCTTAAAAAGATATACTGTGTACAATCTGAATCTAGTATGATTTGATTGTATATTTGCAAACCTACATTTTGATAAGTGTGTTTAGTAAATATGCGCAATACCTGAACAAAGTAGGTGTTTTGCAATCGTCTGCTTTACAACGTACAAACCTATTTAGCCAATCGTGTAGTGTGCACGTGAAGTAGAAGTATTATCTGTGGGGGGGGGGAACGTTTTTTTAAAACCTTATTTTAAGGCAAAGCCTGTTTTTTTATTAGTCTTAAATCAGATTTTGTACTCGTGATTGTACACATGCAGTGTTTATGTACAGTTGACCATTGAAAGTACAGCTATAGCTCTCTCCCCATTCATTTAGCTATAGTATTTTCTAATGTCTTCTCCTGTTCTTACCTGGCAGCTTCAGCCACTTGGGAACCTTGACAGGTTCAGGTCTGGTCGTAACATCCTGCTCATCCTCCATCTCCTCGCATGTCTCCATAGCAGGCTCTGGAGGCAGGAGGGGGACATCGGGCCCCGCGGAGCTGGAAGACGAGTCTGGAGACCTGGGCATAGAGCTGAGGGGACAGGGTGGGGAAGAACATTTGAAGCTTGTGATGTGGTGTTAATAGTGAGATGACTGATTTAACTGGTAAATACATTATTAGAATGAATGAATAAATATAGAAATAACACAGAGGGCAACAGGTGTGTGTGTGTTTAAATGGAATCTATCTTTGGAAGAACGGGAGAATGATGCATGGATATCCAGCGTGTGTGTGTGCGCGTGCGTGCACGTACACATGCGTGTGTGTGTACATATATGTGGCAGATGTGGGTGCACGATGGACACCTGCTGTCTAGGCAGGACTTCAAAGGGATTCCAATGATGTTTGTGATGGCAAAACAGGCTGGTTGCCGTGGGATACAAGAGGACATACATCACACACGCAAAAAGCTCACCCCCAGACACGCGGGCGCGCGCGCACACACACACACACACACACCTTGCTACGGATTCATTCGCTTGCGAGGCCGAGACACGGGAGCTCAGGAGCTCCCCCTGCAGGTAATAATCTGAAATAAAACAGACACATCACAACGTCATCGACAGGTTAACATTGCATTCTGTGACAATGTGAGTGACCGCATCTGAATGAGATCGCACGACAAACCTGTCTTGACGTTGGAGCCAAAGTAGAGCACAGCACCGGGGAACAGATTGGCCTACGCAGAGCAGAGAAAGAAAAGAAACGTTACGAAACACAGAGTGAGGCCACACAAACGCGGTTTGGCACGTCGTGCAAAGCAATTGATACGAGACATGAAGACAAAAACAAATCTGTCTGGCTTTTCCTTAACATATACGTGACACTTAACATTCCGCTTTTCATTTAACGTTCAAAACTACCACGTTCCACCGCACACAGCCAAGGAGAAGAGGTCTGTGGAGATGATTCACTGTGTGGGGATCTGCACCCATCACGAGGCGCTTTGAAGCAGAACCACAAATTGAGAAAAATTAAACACTTTCAACCCTGAAGCGCTGCACCGCTCACGAGGACAGGGTTAGCGGCAATAATGAAGTCTAGCTAACAATTATGAGGTAGGAACACAGACAGAGAGAAGGATGCAAGATGAGAGGAGTCTGTCAGTAATGCTAACAGATAAAACTACGAGAAGTCAACCTAGAGTGACAATCCTTCAACGGCACACGCACTCCAGCACGGGCACGGGCACACACACACACACACACACACACACACAGACAGTAGGCATCGAAGCAAAGCATGGTAGTTTACAGAAGCAACGGCTCTGTTGTCTTATCTGCTGTGGCCTGGGGCTGGTTGCTAGCTAAAGTGGGACGAGCTGGCCTAATTGAGTATTACGGCCCTTAGAACGGGAAACAATGGGCTTCACTGCAACAACAGGCATTCCATCTAGCCTGTTGTTCTCCCAGTCGGACCGAGATCGATGTGTATGTGTGTGGGGTGAATGAACGTGAAAAAGCAAAACATAGTGAGTGTGAGTGGTGTGTGTGTGTGGGGGGGGTGGGGGGTGGACAGATGGGACTCTGATGGGATAGAATGTAGGGGAGGGGGGTGGGAGGGTAGACAGATGAGGGAGGGGAAGCTAGTATCAAAGAGCCCTCTGGGTTGGGAAACATTCCTCTCCTGACATGACAAAGTGATTAAATATCCTGTGTGTGTGTGTGTGTGTTTGACATAGACCAACATGATTTCAAAGGGCAGATTTCGTTTGAGCACTTTAATTCCCTAATGGCCAGAGACAAAAGGGGGCGGGGGGGAGGCAGATGGGGCACCATACAGAGTTTAGGGAGAAGCAGCAAGGGGGGAGAGGAGAGGAGGGAGCAGGGGGCGGGAGACGGCTAGAGCTGGGGAACAGGAGAGGGCCAGTCGTTGGGATACAGAGTGATCTCGGCACAGGCAAACACACACACACTTAACGCAGGCCTGGTCACAATAGCGTCCAATCATCCCTCTAGGAAACAGTATCTTATTGAGATCATTAGACTGTGTCTAATGATTGTGGCTACACCCTTCTCCAGAAGCATCTCCAGGGCAGGGAGGTCCTCTCTACCAGCTTTATACAGAACGCTGTGTAACACTGGGACAGGAAAAAACACAGAGAGAGAGAGCGAGAGAGCGAGAGCGAGAGAGAGAGAGAGAGAGCTGGGCCCTGTGCTAACCCTGTTGTGCCAGTCCAGGGAGGAAGAAGAAATGAAGCTGGGGTCAAGGACAGGGGAGCGGGGAAACAAGTGCACGTGTGTGTCAGAAACATGAGGAGAATGTTGTTAGGCTTTGAAAAGGCAAATCAATCAGCTCTGCATGTGTGTGCGTGTAGTGGGGGTGTAGTGGGGGTGTGGGCGGGGGAGTGGCAGCCAAATGCGTGCTGTTATTTGGTGCTTGTGGACCACATGACAAACTAACTCCTGGGAGAGGAACACGATGGGCTCTTACCTGGAACAGCGTGGCCGAGGAGTCATCCAGGACGGTTTTCGGGGGGGCAATGACTGGAAAACAAGTGGGTGGAAACACGGCAGGGTAAAAAGGTTAACGCTTATGATCTTTTTCATGTGGGCCACATCTAAAGTGTGCGCGGTCACTCTGAAACCACCATTTCACACACAATGTCTGCTTATGGAAGGCACATGGTGGAGCTTTGTTTTCTGCTTAGTTATGCCTGCCGCGGTGGCCAAATGCATTGCGTTTGACGTGTTTACAGCTCAGTGTGCTGTAGTGAAAATACATCTACAATGCACACACACCTGAAGTCCTACGACGCTTATATACCGATGTGCAGTTTCCCTACGCTGCCTTTCTTTTTTTTACGCACCCACAATGCAACATCTTACACGATTACTCTTTCCGATTACAGTTGATATCAATGGTGATGCTAGCATGGACCGTGGCACGAAGCGGACATTGCTCCAGGCGAAATGTGGTTATTAATTCAGTACGAGTACAAACAAAAACAGCTTTATTGTGGGTACATCCAGGTCAAGTTTACACAAAACTGTTTGCTGCATGTGTTGGATTTTTACAACGCGTGCCTAGCCCTTCACCTGACGCAACGATGTTGCTCCATAGGAAACTAATGGAACTCCTGTGAAGAGATACGGAGCTATGCATCAAGGATGTATGGGGCCTTAGTCATACTTTTTCTGTATTAAATAAATTATACTCACATAGGTAGAAGGAGAGCTCAGAATCTGCCAAGTGGCTCTTCACAAAATGCCTCACATCGCCAACTGGACACATGCAACATACATAACCAACATGAAAACATACAAATAGTACAAATAGTAGATATCTGGATCAAGCATCATGCTGTTGATTCTTTTTCAATGGAATTTCCCTTAAGATTGTCATTCTGCTTGTTGTTGTAATGATATAATGGCTGGAGGTAGGTATAACAGTAATAAGGTAGAATTATAGCATCTCTATCTTTCACTCTGTCACTCTAGTGTGGCTTTAGTCTTAAAGTGGTGGTTGAGCCACAAGCTGCTTTAAGATCGCAGCCATACCTGTGGCTAACCCAGCAAAATAATTAACTCACTTGGCAAAGCACACACACAAATACACACACAGAGTATACACACCTGTTTCAAGAGGTGTGAAAAAGCCCTGTAGAACATGTCTGTCTGGAAACTGAATCCTCAGGACCACCTAGAGAGACACAAAAGAAGTGGGCCATGTAATGCACACGGGCACACACACACCTGCATCAAAACAATAAACTTATGAGGTATAGATGTGACCGTATAGCTTAAGGGACTGCAATCACAGTACATGCACACACTTTGGGATATCTGTCCATCTTCTCCTTCATCTGGGCTTCCCTCAGCGCTTTAGTCATCAAAGGAATCTCTTCCAGCTTCCTCCTGAATGTCAAGAGAGAGAAGATATATGGAATAAAACCAGAACACTGCTAAATGCTTGTATGTTTTTATGATCTTATTAAGTATTAGTTCCAATATAGTTGTATAATCTTTACAGTGGTGTTAATGGTTATTTAAATGTGTGTTACATTCGTGCTGTAAAAACAAGTTATTCAAATATCCCCACAGAGGAGAATTACTGTGGCTAACGTAATTCCACTCATGGCAATGGCAGTAAAGACTTCAGCAGCGTTTGTGAGGCAGCTATAGTGGCAGATGAGCTTGCCATCGTGTTTCCACAATGGCTGTGAGACGAAGGCCCAGAAAATCAGTATTGGCAACTGTAGAATAATTATGAGGCTTTGAAGACAAGTGGCATACAAGTAAAGATTTTGCCACACACACACGCTCGTGCATGCGCGCGCACACAATATGGATGCGCTGTTGTGGACTCAACATCAAACCAAATAGTGAGAGAAAGAGAATAAAATGTACAGCCAGTGACTGTAGTAGTACAAAACAGGCTCCTCGCAACCTATGTGCTGGCCCACCCACTTAAATGCCTCCACTTGCCCTAACTGGGGAGGTACTGAGCCCGCCCTAGTCTGATCGCATGTTGCCTAGGCACTGCATGAGAGTCGTTCTTCGCTTGGCTTTGTGGTGGTAGGTTTGACATCTTATCCAGAACACCGCCTCACGGTACATGTTAGAGGTCTCCCACAGCGAAGGTGAGACTCCCTGTGTACAATGTCAATAACAAATACTTTGGCTTACCGCTCGCTCTTCAGCTGTGCAAAGCGCTTGCGTATGTCGTCAACTGTCACTTCAAAGAACTCATCTGGCAGCTCCTGGTGCTCGTCATGGCGACGGGACTCTGAGTCCATGTGGAAGATGAGAGGTTGCCTCTCCACTAGCTGCAGGGTGGAGATGGTGTTTTTAGCAGATGTAGATCTAAAAACCTTTATGGGTAGCAAAGGCAGATTTATCATATAGCTATGTAGCCTCAGTGGGAACTAAACTTTAATGTAATAGCCAAGTTAAAGGAAAAATGTGTTTTCTAAATTAGACTTAATGGGTTTGTGATGCATGTATGTATCTAACAAAATGATTCCATCTGCTAAATAATTATAACATTATTCTAGAATTGTATTTTATTATGTAATTTCATTATATTATTTCCACCTACAGTAGGTTGCATTCTTTGCAAAATATGACAAGCGATTTATGAAACACACTGAAAGGTTATTGTTATATTGCCTCATTGCCGTAGGTCTTGCTCATAAGAACTGTAGTGACTGTATAGCTGTACGCCATCACTTTCGCAAAATTCCTCGTGGTTAGGACCAATGAACTGGCCTATAAGGATATTATGTAACATCATTTAGCACTACCAAACTTAACTGTCTGGCCTTGGGGGACAGTGAGAGTCCTCTTTGCCCCCACCCCCCACCCCAAGTGTCCCTCCTTTGTTTTTTGGGGGGAACTTTGGAGCAGTCAATTCTAACAAGACGGTTAGTTTACCTCCAGAGACTCTCCCAGACTCGAGTCCTTCTGTTCCTGGCTGGAAGCCACTTGACCCTGTGACACACAAAGACACTGGCGTTACCATGACACCCATGCAGATGAGGCACATCCGCGTCTCTCCAGCAGCCGCAGGGCTCACCTTCGCGGAGGAACCATGGGTGCATTTGGCTTTCTTGGCTTTGGGCGACCCCACCGCAGCCAAGGACAACGGTAAAAGCCCCGCTGCCCCGTGTCCCTGACCCCCAAGGCGTTGCCCCCCTCCAGAGAAGGGGACGAAAGAGGCAGGCAAAGGTGCCGCGGAAGAGGACAAACTGACAGAGCTCGTCCCCGACGGCCCCGCCCTCTCTCCGTCCTCGCTGGGCGTGGCCTCGAGCCGCGCGCTGTCCCGGGGCTCTGGGGTGCCGAGCGCAGGGGTGTCGGCGCGGGCGGGGGCTAAGGCGGGCTGGGTCTCTGCCGCCGGATCGGGGCTGGAACGTTTGACCGGCGCTGTTGCCGCCTCAGCCTGTGACGGCGCAGCGTCAACCAGGGACGCCGGGCGCGGTGGGCCTTCCTCTGCCGCAGGAGGGGTTGGTGCAGCAGCTATCTCCATGGCTGCCCTCCCATCCTCCTCACCAGCCGTTTTGTTCTTTTTCAGTAAAAACCTCCAGAAGGGGGAAATAGAGGGGTTAATGTCCATCAAAGATCTCCTTACTGACCACTGCCCCTCACGGTCTCTTGGCTCCTCCGATCAAATTATTTTGAATGCCCTAAGGTCTAAAACGAAACAAAACTTTTTATTTTTTTATGTAAAACTAACCTTTCATATCAGGTGTTCCACAAGCAGTTAACACTTTTAAAATCACATCTTAAAACATTATCTGTTCTCAGTAGCATTAGAGTGTAAATAGGTAGAGAGCTGTATACTGTTAGTTAGCCTTTGTTATTGTTAGTTTGCTTTGTTCTTTGCTTGTATTTTTCTGTTCTTCTACATTTCACTGCACAGCACTTTGGTTGACACCCACCGTTTTTAAATGTGCTCTATGAATACATTTGATTTGATGTGACCAAACTTTCCAACTACCCCCAAATCCAACAACATAAACAGTACTGTACTGCATGTGCCATGCTAGCTACCTGACAATGGCACTTCCTCCTGTAAGTCCCAAAGACTTCAGAGTAGTTTCCTTTAGCGCTTCCTCCCCAATGACCTACAAACCCACACACAGTATTAACACACACACACACAAACTCATAATAAAACGAACCTCTTTTTTTAGTGACAGCATATTACAGTACGTACCTCATCTCTCATGTAAACACACACAGGGGTAGATCCGCATTCAGACAACTCTGACACTCTGGGGAGAAGGAAATTGGCTTTAGTTAATAAGGCATTGAGGAAACTTGAGTTACCGTTTCCCTGACAAAATGCCCTCGGAAACAATGTAATTCAGGGAGACAGCTGCTTGGGATTTTATTGTTGATGTTATTGTTCTGCACAGGCATGTTATGTCCATGTGTAAACCATGTGTGCTCAGTCCCGTGTAAAACTAATTGAACCATAAATGTTTCATTGCTGTTTTTCGGCATGAAAGTGAAATGCAAAGCTCTCTTTCCACGCTCCTCTCCTGCTTCCCACATTTCCCAAAGCATTAGTTCCATGGTGGTGCTGCTAATATTCCTGCACAGACAGCTGGCAACAGCATACAACTGCTGTTGGCATAAAGGCCTACACATTATAACAGCTCTGTGTGTGTGTGTGTGTGTGTGTGTGTGAGAGAGAGTGCGTGTTGATTAAATCCCATCCCCAATATACTTATATGCATGTTTAATGTTAATACAACCTCAGTATCAATAAAATAAAATAAAAAATACTTTTGTCTGCTGCCACACCACAAGTTCAATGCATTGTATATGCATGCAGATGTGCACGTAAACACACACCTGGTCTGTGGAAAGTGTGCGAGCAGTTCCCACAGATGCTGGCTACAGGGGAAAGAGCCCTGCATGCGAGAGCCATCCTCCATCTGCAGAGCAATCCGCACCTGAGGAACACAGATCGCATTAACAGCAAAGCACTGGATCTCAAACTGGGGGTGAAGACACCTAACTTGACATGCCAGAGGAATGGTTGTCACAAGTCCATCTGGGGAGCCGTACATTGAAACTGTTTGTGAATGGCTGTACTTTCAAAACAATACTTGGCAGTTGATTTGATGAAACATCTGGTAGTTTTCGCTGTCGGCACACCTAAACCACGCCCGTATAGCTATAAACACAACGCTGATTGGAAAGTTCAGTTGCTACTCGGACACATTCACAATGATTCTGAGGCTTTCCAGACTGATTATAACAGCGAAATTAAACTGAAGCTCGCAAGATCAGGAGGGTCTCGTGAGGCTACAAAACACTATCATATAACATTATTCAAAGTATTACCAATAACAGTACAGTTTTGTTGTTTGTTTGTTTGTGTGTGCGTGTATGTATGTATGTATGTATGTATGTATGTGTATATATATATATATATATATACACACACATACATATACATATACATATACATATACATATATATATATATACAAACAGTTTCAATGGAAGGCTTCCCAGATGGAGTTGTGACTAACAATTCATCTGGCATGTCAGGTTACTACATATCCACCTCAGTTAAATATAATTGTGCATGGAGAAGGAGTGCACAGGCTCGCTGCATTTAAAAGATGGATTGTACATTTTTGTTTACGCATCTAAGTGATAGAATGCAGGTGAATAATAACTAAGTCATTTCTGATGCATCTTCTGTTGTCCTTCCAACATACACACAGTCCCACTAACCTGGCTGTCTGCTGCAGCTTGTTTCCTTGTGCTTGGCACAATTTCCAGTTTGGCATTATTAGGCAGGTTGGCAAACCTCCACTGTAATGTCAAGTCCAGAACATGTCTCTGAAACCTATCAGAAGCAGGGAGCATTGTCAATAGGTATGGAGTGAATACAACAGGGGGATGTAAACTAGACAATCTTAATCACTTTAAGTACTTAAGTACTTTCTGGTTTATGAAGATTAGCATTACATTCTTACACATAACACATTTTAATTAGATAATGTCTTTGTTGTACGGTACTGTTGGCTGTAATATAACTAGCGCATGATACCTACTTCAAACCGTGGTCGTCGGGGTTAAATCCATGCTTTTTGCAGACATCCTCCAACACCTGAAAAAACCGCAAACATGTTTTTAGTCAATGATTTTTGTCATTAGACTACATATCAATCCGTAGTACGGCGAGGTTTATTCATGGCGGGATAAAGCGATAGGCTACATTGAAACTGAACAGTCATTAGCTAACGTTAGCTAATCGTGCTACATTAAGTTAATGCTGCATAGTTATCGTTTCCTGGAAAAAAAGCATAATCTTCGCAAACAAAACTGGCTCTGTCAGAAAGCATGACCTCGTGTTAATAAGTATTTACCTGTAACATAGGTGTATTTGGGGACACTTTAACAGTCTGTCTTCTTCCATTTGGCGTGAGGACTGTCACAGCTGTACTGCTGGCTGCCATTGCTGTATGACGTCAGCCAGTGTTTATTTGAAACGGTCTTTATTAACCCTTCGTTAGCTTCACAAATCAAGTTGCTCTTCTGAGAATTTTCTTTATATAATTATTTTTTATATTAATGTGGAAGCTCACAGGGTTAGGGCTAGGGTATCTAAGAATGACAATCACGTTATCTGATATGGCTAGAATAAGATTAAGCCTATATGGAACGATAGGCGACTTTGTTGTGTGAATTGACATAGCCCCTGCCCCACGGCCCCACACTGCACAACAACAACAACAAGTCAGTGAAATGCACATCAGCAACTTGATCATAGGCTGGGTGTGGATCACGCTTATGTGAGCATGCAGCACGATGCGATCGGTTCACGCCCAGTCAAGAGGATTCGTCAAGTATACTAACGACTGGCACCGAATATGAAACACACATGGAAAGGAACGGCCGTAAACTTAACCCTAGTTTCTTCCTCTGGCCAGACAGTGCCAGTGCCACAGGCTGTTAACTATTTTGGACTATTAGGCTCGGTAATTAATTTGAACCTTAACGACTGGAGTTATTTTTGAATTATTTGGAGTTTATTTTAATCGACATTTGATAATCATTTGCAACATAATTATAATGAAGACGAGCACAATCTGTGTCATTTGGAGTGATATTGTGATGCAAGGCGCATTCAAAAAATATGGAAAACAAAACGCTTTATGAATTCGTTATTATAGCCTACATGACTGATCATTTGCAAAAAATCATAACCTTATATAATCATTTTACCGAGCCATAATTTTGCATTTGCATTTCAATATATCATAATAGCAACCCAAAAGCGGTCAGAAATGAGGTTTTGTAATATTAAACGAAGAGTGGATACTCTCTATGTGATGCGCTCTTTGCTGCCGTTGCTTTTCATCTCGATGAGCGCACTGGAAGCGAGGAGACTGCGGGGAAGCCGGTCACAAACTCATGGCAGTCTACTGACTCAACCTAGGGACCGGACAGAAGGACTCGAGAGTTTCCCTTTAGATTTTACGGCTGTGGAAGGAAACATGGACAACTTTATGATCCAAATAAAGAACTTAGCACAGTCGCTCTACCCGTGCTCTACACAGAAGTTTGATCAAGATATGAAGCTACACCTTTTGAAAAATGCATCTGTGACTTGTAATGATGGGTCACCAGCAGGGTAAGATGTAGGTCTACCAGATGTTATAAATGGCACTCTGTCCGCTACGTGTTTTCGTGAGAAACTTGATTGTAGGCCTACTTTGTTGTTTTATGAACTGTGTAAGAAGTGTCTGAATTATTAATGTGTAAACAATCGTTGATGTCTCATGAACTCAAATGTGTTCTCTGTTGCGTTATACAGGTATTACATCAAGGAATCTAAAGGCAGCAAGAAGTGGCTTGTGTTCTTAGAAGGTGCGAATTAAAGCATGTACGTGTTTAGGTGTATAGCAGTGCATCGCTACATCACATTACAGGACCTACAGCATTGCGTGCGTGTGTCTGTGTGTGGCAGGTGGATGGTACTGTTTCAACAGGCAAACCTGTGACAGCAGGTATGCGTCAATGAGACGACTGATGAGCTCCACCAAGTGGCCAAGTAGCAGAACAGGTGACACCCCTTTTTACGTTTTTGTCTTTTAACAACGATAAGAGAACATAGTTGTACTGTGACTCTTCACACATATGATCCCAAAGGCGCTCATACAAGAAAGGGCGAGAGTGTCTTATATGGCATGTGCGTAAAAAGAACACATTGCCTTGCTTTTCTGAGTAGGAAAAAGTACTGCTGATGAGAGTCAGTAGGAAATGTTTATGTTTGTTCTGGGCTGTTTGCATTCATCAGAAAAAACACTTCCTCCCTCAGGGCTAAACTTCCAGACATCAGGGAAACCCTTGTGTGTTTTTGAATGTCTCTCTCTCTCTCTCTCTCTCTCTCTCTCTCTCTCTCTCTCTCTCTCTCTCTCTCTCTCTCTCTCACCCACC
>JAODUK010057683.1:0-18162 GCA_027564635.1 Typhlichthys eigenmanni
GAGAGAGAGAGAGAGAGAGAGAGAGAGAGAGAGAGAGAGAGAGAGAGAGAGAGAGAGAGAGAGAGAGAGAGAGTAGTCATTAAACTATGCAGCTGTGTTTGCATGTAACATGACACCTTCAAATAACCCTTTTTTGCAAGTGTAATGCTTGCAAGGATGTTGATGCTGTCTCCAAAACCAAAATAAAAAGAGTAGACTTGCTTCTGCTAACACACCAATTGTTTCCTATAATTTGCGGACATTGAAGGCTTATTCAACAACTATTTGTGGTTAGTGAGTCTGGTATTCCCCGTTACCATGGCGATTGTGTGTTTCCCCTCCCATTTTGAAAGGAATTGATGCAGGCATGCATGACGGTTCTTACAGAATTCCATTCACACAGCTGCAACAAGCTTCAGATCCAGGTCTCTTTGTTGAGCATCAAGCCGCTCGTTCATTCTGGGCCAAGGTTTGTATAATGTTTTATTGAGCACTGAGCTCTGCCAAAGTAAACACAATGCAAGTGAATACTATGACGACATCATATTGTCAATATATGGCCATCACATGACTGCCAGGCATCAAGCCTTTAACCCTGTCACCCTCAGGTTATTCCAACTGCAAAATGAGTGGTTTACTGGATTATTGACAGTGTATGTGAGTATGACGTGTACGTCAAACTTGTAAGACTTGTTACCACATATACAGTATGTGAGTATATGAAGAGTTTGTAACATATTTACTACTTCAGGGCCGATGTATCATGTCGTCACCTTCCTAAAATAATGGCCTATGTAATTTGTTTCGTAACCAACGTAACCAAATATTGGCATACAGTAGGTCATTGTACTAGGGGTAGAATCGCAGTATCTGCTCACCTGAGGATTTAGGTCATTTTACCAAAGATGGCCAGCATCATGAGGAGATGACTTGTCAAAATATTACTTAACATTATTGTGTTAGTCGAACATGAAAAGATTCCAACAAAGTAAACTATAATGTAACCCTTCATGACAAATGATGACTCTCACTATACTGTAACATCCTCCCACACACACAGAGCGCCCCAGGATTCTATTCCCATCAGCATGTCATTTCTGTGCTCTTATCTCTCTTCTGGTAGTGTTTTCTCTACACACAACACATTCCACAGAGCAGACTGTTTACCAGCCTGAGGAGACAGGGAGATGGTTGTTACACACTGAGAAAAAGTATAGTTTTTACGTCCAGCCTTTGTACTGTTCACTCCTCTCACAAAAGAATGAGACAAGCACTTAAAATTAAACCGTATGTGTGAGATTATAGACCCAGTAGCACTATGGGTACGTAACATATGCAGAAAATGTATCTTGTGTCTGTATTGTCATATATCAGTTTTCAAACATTTTCTAAATGTTATGTAATTGAAATAGTGAATATACATCAGAATATCATAGTTTATATTCAGTTTATGTGTTTGCATGAACTGGATAGGATTAGGGTGTTATTTGGCTCGGTCTAGGGTTACAGCCCAGCGGGGGTGGAAATGATTGAATATAAAAATAAAAATAAAATTAGTTCAGGTTTATTGTGTCAATAAAGCAGCTAGAGATTAGAAGATAAAATGAAAGGGAAAATAGGGACGAAAAGCTATCATCTTTGCTCATCCATAAAATGTACTCTCTGTTCATAGGTTGCCACGCCCAGGTCATGGGTCAAGGCAGATTATAGACTGCAGAATCCACACCCTCAAGCCAAATGCACATGCACTAGCACACTCATGCACACAGATTCCAGAGCACTAATTGTATTGTGAAATATAGTCTTGCCACCCAGGTTTTATTTATTGCAGACCATTGGGGGGATCCCCACCTAGAGTTTGAGAACAACTGCCTCATAAAAACATGTTCACACACACGTAGATATCCAAAGGCATGATACACACACACACACACACGCACACACACACACACACACACACACACTGTTTGCAGCAGTGACTTCGCAGTTGCCCATAGTGGGTTAATATAACACGTTGAGGCGAGTTTAATTATTTGACCATTAGCATAGCTAACATTATTTTAACTAGCTGCTGTGTATTGATGTCTCGGCTGGACCTGAGTTTACTAATCGGCAGGCCTGGGTCTGGGTCCGGACCTTTAACTGGTCATTCTTTCAGAATTTCGATGGAGTGTAAGTGACTGAAAGAAATTAATCTGAGACTAGTAATGCTGTCATCTCAATTACATCCACATTAGATTTGGTTAGCTCACCAAATTAAGCATTGTGCTTCTAACACAGAGATCACTGGTTAAAATACCAACCAATTACAACATTTTATAATTTTTTGGCTGAGTGGACTGATTTATGTCAATATCTTTGTTCTAGGCAATTGCAGATTGTCATTTAGTAACACATACATTTAAGGATAAACTTTAAGACTACATATGGCTACTTATGGCACTGAATCATAACACAAATTAGACATTATGATGTTCTGGGTTTTCTATACATTACCCAAGCGGGGAAAAGGCAGTTGAGCCGTGAAATGACTTCTGGCAGGTTATGATATCTGTCTTCCATTTTAATAACAGTTCAAAAATATATTTTAGACAACCGTCTATCGTCTCTCATACATAAAAGAAATAAACAGGCACAGCTCAAAACATCACCTTGGAAAAATGTGTTTGAAGGGTGCTCGCCAAAACCAACGCAGCAGAATAAGATAAAATACCCATAGCAACAGTAAAAAATGTGGCAATAAATAAAATAAATTAATAAATAATAATAAAAACAATAATGAACTAACTCTTAGAAATCTGACCTACAATGCAGAAACTGCAAGTACGATAATTAATGTACTTACATTTATACCACTAATTGAGTAAGGCCTATCTCTCACCTGATATCTCCTTTTCTGGCTATTCTACAGACTTGGGCCAGCATGTCTTGCTAAATATTTGCCTTTTCACCTACTTTGACAAATGCAGTCCAGGTGCAACCCAGGTGGCACATGCATACAAGCAATCCAGGGGAGGAGCATGGGTGGCTTCTGTGGCTCAAGTTCCCCATTTTGTTTTTAAGCTCAGAATATTTCTGAGTAACTGATTTTCATGTCATTTGTTTTTCTGAGTAGAATTTTCTGTTTGATGTAAAATTGTTTATAACTCGAGAGTCGGAGCTGCCGGAACTTTTACATGTATATTCTGCTCCATAACAGTCACATGTGACGGAGGAACATAAAATATATACATTCTGTATTCTATTATGTTTTTATTTTCATAAATAAAGACATTTCCATCATCGGTGCAAATAAATTCACTAGAATGCAGAAAATAAAATGTTTGATGCTCACAATTAGCAATTAGCAACTCCGCCTCTCCTTTAGTAACAAATTCTCCAAAAGTATAGCCTACTGCCTCTGTGGTTTTCTAGATCCAATGTGTAGGTTATACTTGCCTCTGTGTGCCTGTGGTTGGGTAAATCTTGGCTTTATAACTCACTCACAGAAAACCACTAGCCAATAACTTGCAATACTTGAACGATGGCGTGGCGCAGCTAAAAGCAATGTAAGATGTTGGTGTGTGGTACTTACTGTGGCCTTCTGGCTTGATATAGACCTACGCTTACTGGACAAATATTGGTTTGATATTGCTAATTCATAATTCTATAAATCCTAGAATGATTGTTAAACGATAATTCAACCTACTCATTTGCATTATATTAGTTACTCTGGGTATTACGTGTATGCTACTACAGTAGGTCTTAATTAATTAATGTAATTATTTGGTTACAGTCTACAGCGTTATCTTGTAACCCAATCATTAATAACATCCACAATTTGACACTGTGGGGTGAATGTACTTTAATTTACCATTTTCCTAAATGCCAAAATAATGATACATTCTAATAAAGATCATATACATTTCACACAAAACATACAATGTTATAACTCAGTTTAAGATCTTTGTGCAAACAACCTCTATTGGACCAGAGACAGAGAATATGTTTTATTGCCTGATCTCCCAGATACCAACATGTGGTTGCCAGACACATTCTTCTAGGGCCTGTGCTAGAACATCTGAGCAGCAGCAAGGTCACTGCACTATAGTTAGCACGCTAAAAGACCACTACTACTAACTGTCTGGGACAGGAAGAATATACTTGTAGGTTACTTTCTCATTTCAATATTAATTTACAGCCTACTTTCTTACCCTAATTTTACCTTTCTATTTACAACTTGTTTTATTTGTGTGCACAAGGTTGAATTGTTTCTAGATTTTGTGTAGTTGTGCAGGGGTTTCCCGCCATTTTGGAATCAATTGAAGAAACCAGGATGGAAAAATTGGAGTGGAATATAAGACGTGGATGGCAGTGGAGGCTGTAATGATTTCCAAGGGAGGAGAGCAGGGGAAAGAGAGAAAGTGGGTTTCCTTATTACAGGGATACCCCTTCTGACAGGATTTCCCAGAAATGTGTCCCCCCCCACCCCCCTGCACATTCCACATTCCACATATAGGCTGGTAGCTTCTCAGACAGGAGGTAATTATATAGGTGGAATTAGTCACGCAACCAAAAATAGATGTAGGGATTTTTGGAAAAACTTCTGGATGTTTCATACTGTAGGTCTGATGAATACAAATGCATAATCGGAATCACTATTATGTTTTTTATGCTAGCTGAAAATTATTTAGTATCCACACAAAGTTACTGACAGCTACTTTGAAAAGTAGCAATTCAGAGAAGTCATGTCCATTGAATAGGCTTTATCAGTTCTCTGCACAATAGAGTAACAGAAATGTTCCAAGGATAAAACACATGAACTGAACTGACGCCTAAAGCTTTGAATGTGAAGAATACAGTACAAGGAGCATCTTTGTTGCACTTTACCAGGACACATTTGAATGGACCAATTCATTTCAGCTAGAGGTTTAGTATTGGCTTTAGTTAAAGTTTTTTAGACTTTTTTAGATTGCTTCTTTTTGTTCTTTTTATGACTCAGTGTTTTGGAGACCGTGTTCCACACTGTGCCTGTCCACTCAAATGAGCCCATTGTGTCTGAAAATGTCCAACAC
This sequence comes from Typhlichthys eigenmanni, assembly GCA_027564635.1. NCBI lineage: Eukaryota > Metazoa > Chordata > Actinopteri > Percopsiformes > Amblyopsidae > Typhlichthys > Typhlichthys eigenmanni. The sequence continues at coordinate 5,034 of JAODUK010057683.1, forward strand.
AGCAGCTCATCCCAAGGGGCTTGCAGTTCAGCTCTGAATATGGACTTCTGGCTTCTGTGGTGGCTTTTTTTGCACACGCTTGTGAAATGTGGTGTGTCGACTCCGCCGGCATTGCCAAGCAAAAAAAAAAAAAGAATCAAGCACGCGGGCAGGGGCTCGTAAATTAAAGGTCCGGAGCGGGGGTGGTGTCCCAAAGTGAACGTTTGGAAAACATTTCTTTCCCGTTGCCACGGAAACCGTAGGGCCCATTTAGGAATTTTCCTTCTTTTAGCCTCTCCCTGCGTCAGAGGGAGGGTCCTGGGAGTAATTACCAACTGGGAATGTGGCCGTTGGTGTGGATGTGGAGGAGATGTGGAGATGAGAAATGCTAGAGCGTGTTAAAGAGAAAATGGGTGGGGGGGGTGAGAAAGAGAGGAAATTCAGTAGTGAACTAATAAGTACTGTTTCATTATTGACCTTGCGTTTGTGTGTCAGTAAGAGAGACATCAGACTGGTGTCATGACTTGCCTGAATCACGATCCAGAAGGTTCCATCACTTCCTCTCAAAGTCATCTGTTTTGAGTCCCTGCCCTGCTATGTTTTGTAACTGCATGCTCAGCGTAAGACATCAGCCCTTTCCCATAGATCAGTCGTCTAAGCTACATTATACTCCTATAAGCTCACCTCCACCCTACCGATGCTGACACACCATCAGCCCAAGCACTTTCTTGCCATTGCATATGAAGAGCAGTAATCACAAGCATGGAGCACACCCTTCCAAACACATCTGTCCCAATAAAGCAACAATGCAGAACTCGCCCTGTTTTTAAATTGCTATTGATCTTTTGCCCTGCACACCCACCCTATAGCTAACATGACATGCCAGATGCATTGTTGTCACAAGTCCATCCGGGAAGCCGTACAAACTGTTTGTGAATGGCAGGTACTTCAAAAAAATTACATGGCAGTTTATTGGCTGAACCATCTGGTCGTTTTCGCAAACCTAAACCACGCCCGTATAACTATCAACACAACGCTGATTGGAACGTTCAGTTGCTACTCGGACACATTCAAAATGATTCCTAGACTGATTCCCACAGCAAAATAAAACTGAAGACCCTCCTGATCTCGTGAGGCTACCCTGTAGTCCCACCTAAACTCCCAAACTCCCAAACCAGACTCACAACCTTTGTGACCAGTCCATTTTTTGCCCTTTAGTTTCATTTCCTCGTACTGCACATGCACACATTCTCTTGACCTCTCCAAGATGTTAATTCAAAAAGTCTGAAACCATTTTTGATGCATTCAGCTTTTCAATTTAGCTTCTTACAGCAAACAACAATAAATGTGAATTTCGGAAGGAAATGTCAAATTTGTTTTTCAAATATTTCATCCTAATATTCAGTCAGACAAGTTTACAAAATGTATGATGTGTGATGCTTGCGACACTCCATAGACACTGTGGTAAATCCTCACTCTGACATGAATGGCTGTGCTTTGACTTTAACATGATAATGTTTTCTATCGCTTGACCCCCAAGAGCATATTCTGTGAACTAACTGCTCCCAGTCCAGTGCCACCTGACCTCACCTTTCACATGTGCACCATTCCATAGATCTTTCCAGTCCTCTCATCCAATACATAAGGATTCTGTAGCATTTCACTTGACAAGCCAAGTCCTATTTCAACATTTGACACTGGTTTTCTAATATTGGAAAATTGTATTTGTAACAAATTAATTATAAGTTTATACAGTGTATAGACCTTTCCTTTATGGAAGGGGTTTCTCCGAAAAACTTTAAGGAGTTTTATTTCCAAACCACAGAACCTTCTCATCAAGGTAACACTCTGACATGGTATCCCTATGGCCAGTTCACAGTTCCATGTTGTCATTCCAACCTTGCAACCCTAACTGCAGACCAGACAACTGTAAAACTCAAAACAACAACTTCTGGGAATCAAAGAGGAGTCATTTCCACTCATGTATACCGTTGATAATAATATGTTCTCCGAAATGTCTACACCTGTAATCAAGACACACTCATACATTCATAACCTGCCACATAACATGCACACATCGTGATTTTCTGTTGTCTCAGGCCAGGTGAGTAATATCATGCTGTCTGAGGGGGCACTAGACTTGAAAGGAATTTTCCACACACCTGTAAAAGGTCTGTTCATACGTGACGGCACCTGTGTGCTGGAAGTGAATCACTACAATGGTGTCTGCCTTCTGCACCGCCTGTAGCTCATGTCCATGTCTGTCCATTGACATGTCTGTGTGAGAGAGTGAATAAGTGAGTGTGTTGTGTGAAAGTTTTAAGGGAGTTTGACATTAACTCATTATCTACAGAATTGTGGTTTGTTCGCCCACTGAATGAGGTGTTGACTGATAAATAGCCAAAAGGCTTAGCAGGAATCTGCTCCTGAGGTCAAATGGACCATATCTTGGCCAGGCTTCTGACTATGAGTTCTCAGTGGTTGGTCTTTGGTTCCAGAACAGTGAACACACCCCCAGCTGTCTGACTATTTTGATTTGGAACAGTCTGTGGGTGTTCTGTGACCTATGGGCCAGCCTGGTGTAAGGATGGGCTGACTAGAACAAGACGTCTATAGTTTTACAAATTTGAAGGTCGGCGCATTTACTGATATCTCAGTTTTGATTCCAGTTGAAAGAATTTGAACAGACAAAATAGCGTGTAAGTGCCTAAAAAACATTGCCAGAACACTAAAAGCGCATAAAGCTGAAACAATGCTTGTCCAATCATAAAGTAATGTGACAACATGCCTATAGCATAACCTGACATGCCATGATGGATTGTTAGTCACAAGTCCATCTGGGGAGCCGTCCATTAAAACTGTTTAAAAAAAAAGCAAAGGCAGGTATTGGGGAATGACTCTTGCACATACTAACAAAAAACTAATTTACATAGAGAGAGAAGTCGGGCTTTTCATGGCGTACAGTGAGTACGGTTTTGGCTTTAAACCGATTCCAATCAAATGATTATGCTCCATGTAAATTTAGCGAATGATGTAGAGTAGGCCCTACTGCATTGTCATATTTATGCTGGATAAGTGTTTCTATTAAAATACTGTACATTAAGTGAATAATTCTTCATACATTTCATTATAATTGTGCTAGTACAATGTAAGCCTTTAATATCTTTAGCTAGGCTTTTTGTGGTGTTTTTTTTGTAGTTTTGCACAACATAAATACTTTAATGTGATCCATTAACAAGTCAGTTAATAATTTGATGTTAAAAATATAAATTCTGTATATAGGCCTACTGTTATTTTTACTATTTCACAGTACTAGGCCCACATCCATAAACAAAAAAAAAACAAAAAAACTTAATGATATCAATATTTATTATACCAAACTATGTGGCCCTTTGAATGACTATACTGATTGTCTTGATTCATGCTTATCAGGTTGATGCGAGATAAAAAGCCTTGATGTTTTGCCATAATTGGGGTACTAGTACCGCTATGCTTGCCTGCAAAGGCAAGCAATAAATCTTTATGTGTAATGACCTGATAGCAACACATTCTCACTCCCAACTCGTCAAAAACTGCAGCTTGGTCAAGGACCTTTCCGTTAGAAAGACTTTGGCATTTTAAGATGAAGACTTCGGTCATTGACTGTTACAGCAAGAGTTACACCACCGGTTTATTTATTTTTAGCTATATGGGCATGCAATTTCAGCGGAAATAGTAGCTCCTGGTTGTAGATAAATAATCAATATACAATCGTGACATGTTAAAATGTAATTACTTGAAATCATAAAATTACAAAGTTTCAGTTATATTTCGGTATAGGCTGTGTGTAGCCTGATTTCAAGTAATTACATTTTAACAACATGCCGTAACAGTCAATGACCGAAGTTTTTGACGAGTTGGGAGTGAGAACATGTTGCTGATAGTTATCCCATCACGATTTCAACACAAATATGAAATTGTGGCCAAAAAGTGGCAAAAAGTGAAAAATGTTAACTTATCAATACAATATACATGTAGCCATCTATTTAAAATGTTCTCTATTTTATTGCTTTTTCTTTCAAATGAATTAAAATACAATGTAGACTAAACAGAAAAATGAATACGACAAGATACAGATAACTAAAAAGGCTAATGATTGTTTCAGGTTAGTCTTGTTAAGTAAATTGTTTGTGGCCCAACATTGTTTAGTCTGAATTTCGGGAAACTGCTCTACGTAAAATGCTTTTCTGAGGGTGTATATTTTAATGACCTGTGATGCGGGTGATTGTGTTAACATTGCTTGACTTTAGCTCAGTGTTTGGCATATAGATCATCATATCCTGATGATGAGATAATGTGATGGGTGGCACAGTTTTAGACTGGTTTACATGATCTCACTGGTTGATGTGTCACTGTCTCTATTGGAGACTTTGTGTCTGATCCTTTTGTGTTGTGGAGTTCCACAGAGCTCGGTTTTCAGGCCCATGCTTTTCTCTATATACTGTACCTGCTACCATTGGGACAGCTCATAAAACGTTTTGATATTTCATATCCTCTATTTGCAGACAATATACAACTCCACATTTCGTTATTATCTAGGCTCTTCGCTATTGGGGGCCTGGACAGATGGATTAAATGCAGAGAATTAATTTCACTGTGTGAATAAAAGCACTGTTATGCCAAGTAGGAGGAAACAATTGGGAACATTTCCCAATCGTGCCATGCCTATCCAAGTGAATATGGTCTGTTTACACCAGGATAGAACAGTATAATGTAGGAGGCAAAACAAGTGACTGAAAAGTATAATAACTATAATATGCCTATACATAGATATATTATAGTATATAGCCTAATTTGTAACTTACAGTATAGTGCTTCATGGAAATGATTTCTAATTATAAAAAGCCGCTGAAACTAGGAGAGTTACACTGTTGTTGTTCTTTTACCAGAAGCTCTTTCATCCTTTAATATCCGGGCATGGGTTCCTTCCTGCAAAATAAACATTCTACAAGGATGAGACTATGACTCCAGACAATAGCAAAACAGTCGTGTTCTACATGTTTCACGTGTTCTAACAGCAAACTGGGCTTGTTACTCAATGGGCGGACAGCAAATGATATCTACCTAAATAAAACTCTAATTATTATTTTAGTAGCCTCAGTGTTTACAATAGTTATCTCTGTATACATAGCCTGAGCTTTTAAGTCTTAAAAGTTGGCAATAAAAACAGGCTTGCATAAATGCACACAACCTCCATGTAGTGCTCATGTAGCTCAGCTATGTAAAATATAAAAATTTGATATAGAAAAGCAAAGATATATATGTTTTATAAGTATAAATATAGATAGGTGTATATAAGTTGGAATGTTGGAATGTGCCTGTGTTAAATAAAACTGCCACAAGGATGTGTTTAATAGATTAGAGAGAAATGTATTCCAGCATAGAACAAAAGTCAAGGGTTATTGTTCCTTTGTTTGGCCAGTCTCTGAGCCATATCCTTATGGGGGTAGACCAAACACACACACACACACGCACACACGCACACGCACACGCACACACGCACACACACAAACACAGACTCACGCACACACACAAATGCAATTATGCAGAAATTCATACAAAATTCACAGTGTAATATCTGTAACATCATAAATGATCAGATCTTATTTAAATGTATTTTGCTTTTTGATACGGGATCCTAGGGGTGAAAAACAAAAGTAATCTTTTACTAAATCTATGCTGAATTGTGTATATTATATATTGCCTTTCATTACAAAGGAACTAAGAGGTTGACAATGCCTGGTCTTTTGTGTCTCATTGGAAAATACTGTAGTCATGTTTTTTTTTTAAGTCAAAATCATCATTATTTGATGAGTACTCTACAAGATTCTTCAATCAGGTGTGACATGTCTGGGCATCGTACACAGCTTCATACGTGAGGTCCCTCAGATAACATTTGAACTAATCATCTTCCCAGACGGTTATTTCATCACCTTTTCACAGGGTGTGGAATTTTAAGTCAGTATGTGTAATGAGTGTGGGCAGTTTATTACAGAAGGTTACTGTAACGTACTTGGAAAATGCTAATGTTATACTACCTGTTAGATGCACTGTGCAGTCACATACTTTGTGCTAAGAGTAAAAATATGAATGTTAGCTGTCTTTGACTGAGAGAACATTCTTTATTAAATATTAACTAACATTTATTTTCAATGTTACATATGGTAATTTAGCTGAACTGTTTCCTAACTTTTCTTCATATTTCATTGTTTTACCTATCAATATACAGTACTTTTTACTAGTAATAACTAGTATTTACTATAAATTAACATATTTGTTTCATGAGTATGGCATATTTTACAGTATTCAAGATAATTTAATGCCATATATTATATAACATTCATAGAATTTAAAAATGTTTGTTTTAACAGAGTTCATAAACATTTCAAGTGTACTAAACTAGCATATACAAACATATTTTGTATAAAATATGCAAATCTGTGTCATAATCAGGTAAGAAAGCATACAAACAAATGTATATACACATTTATATAAAGTAAAATACTGATTATTTATTAATTTTTCACATTATCTTTTATCAGTTGCATTGTTTACTCTTTTAATAATACGCAAACAAATATATGTAAATCTAATGTGAGACAATGGTTAGCCACAGTCATCAGTAAACTGCATTACAGGCTCCTTCATTTTCTGCCTCACAGGCTGCCAATGTTAGCCAACTCTGTCAGAGACTTAGCTGAGCACTCGGCCATGCAGGAAAAATGGGCGTACACTTGCTGGTGTGGGGGAGTGGCCATGGGCGGGCCCACAGGGGCCCACTAACTATAATAGTTGTACGGGCTTTCCCTCTGCTCCTGCTTATTCTGTGCGCCTGCCTAGTGCGTGTCTCTCTCTCACTCTCACTCTCACAGAGTCTCTCAGTCCACACAGCGACAATGAGTTACCAACAGAAGAGTTCCTACTCCGTCCAGTCTTCCAGCAGCGGCAGGGCCCCCTCCGGCCATGTGTCCATCACCAGGAAGTCTGCCAGCCCTGCCTACAGGGCTGCCAGCATCTACGGTGGCGCCGGGGGCCAGGGGAGCCGCATCTCCTCCGTGTCCTACTCTGGCGTGCGCAGCTCTCTGGGGGGGGGCTCTATGGGAGGGGGCTCTCTGGGAGGGGGCTCCTCCGGCGGCTTCAGCGTCCAGGTGTCCGGGAGCGGCGACACGGCCAACATCATGGGCAACGAGAAGTTCGCCATGCAGAACCTGAACGACCGCCTGGCCAACTACCTGGAGACTGTGCGGACCCTGGAGGGGGCCAACCAGAAGCTGGAGATTAAGATCAGAGAGGCCATGGAGAAGAGCGGCCCTGACTTCAGAGACTACAGCAAGTACCAGATCATCCTGGACGACCTGAGGAAGAAGGTGAGGGGTCAGGGGTCGGGGGGGTGGATCTGTCAGCAACTAAGGGCTTTTAGAGGGAGGGGTGGCGGGATTAAGGTGGGTTAAGGTGAAAAATGCTTGTGGACAATGCTATCTCACATAGGTCTTGCATGCCTGAAATATATGCTGTTATATACTTCTTGTAATACTTTATACTGCGTATAATACATACAAAACACAAATAACATAACAGAAAGGAGACCTTGTCTCAGAGGTTGTAGCACTGTTTGCTCTGCTGCTCAGGTTTACAGACTTATTCAGTAGAGTGTTCTTGTTCTTGGGCTAATGTGAGTACTGATTGGTTTATGGCAAAGGAAGTCGGGGGCGCAAGACTGGGTTGGACCGGAAACAGCCGGAAGAGTGGGATTTTGAGTGGTTCTGTTGTTAAGATAAGACAAGAAGACAACAACCAATCACATAGTCAAATCCTCACATAGCAACAAACACATGATGATTCTTTTCATTGAAGACTGACAGAACTAACAAGCCATGAGTTTGTTAACCTAACCTTTGACCTATTATTTGTTGACTATTGTCTACAGTGTGGTGATGACGACAACCAGACACAGTAGCACTATAAAAATCATAGAGCACATTCATTGGCATGTTTATTGTTTCTTTTTGTCTTCTGTGAAACTACACACCCTTATCACACCCTATTTGTATCATCTTATTGTCCTTTATTTGTAAAGCTTTACAGAAAGTGTCCATTAAGACACTAGTTCTGTATTCATTATTTAGTTTGTTGAATTATCCTAATACCTTTGGGCAATAAATCCTTCCATGTGAGTAATTTCCCCTTCATCTGAGAGTGCCCACTATAATATACAATGAATCAGTGGTGAAAAGGATCACATTGTCACAGAAGTAAGCAGAAGTTATTTGAAAACCATTTATTCAGAGTTTTTTCCTCATCAGACTTTACAGTAATCTGAAACCACCTAAGAAAATACATCTTACACAAGCACTGAGAAAGACTCATCTGTTTTAACAACCACATGCTGCCAGGCTCGATGTAAAACCACATTTTCTATTTGACAGAAATAAGTCTAGTACAATTTTCCAAATGGAACACATTTGGTTTGGGTGGTTCAGCTAAGCAAGGAAAAACACACACATTAACTAGTCTACTGTGCACCAATTGGAAAAAAAATCTATAAATGAACTGCTATAAATAACATAGTACAAGTGTATTAGAAGACCTATTGTATATTTCTTGGGGGAAAATCTTTATATTCCTAATTCACAGTTTTCTAGTGTTTTCTTTGTGGGAGTGAAATGTACCAGTGAAATGTCTCACCATCGAGGTCAGCAGTTCTGTCCTTGAAAAAGGCACATGAGGCTGAAATGAAAAAAGGGAAAGAATGCCGTATATATTTCACTAGATGTAATAAAAGGCAGTAATTGTCTGAACAATCCCATATAAAAAGTAAAAAGGATGTGGGGCTGCAATAAGATAAAAAAGTGTTTATTGAACAGTAATAGCCTGCACTGTTCCCAGCAGCACTGCAGCTTCAAAGCACCTTTAGTGGATATCACTAACAAATAATCATCAACCTCCCATCCCTCCCTATCTCCACCGGTGAGATCACACTAATTCCCATGTTAGCAGGTTAACGACACAATACCCAATCCAGCAGTTTACAGCTGCACACTCAAACAGGCCCGTACAGTAGATAAAGTTAACCCCCATTACATCCACTGCCACTATGCAAATAACCTGCCTCCGTCCTGCTGACAAGCCTAATCCTGTTCCCATAGCATCGAAAGGGAAAGCTGGTGCTTGGCAGTTAATGATTGGCTGGTGGACTTTGTCACCTGTATAATGCCTCTAGCAGCGTGTGCTATCAGGTCCAGCTCTTATCTAATGTGGCTGCTGAGCAAATAGTCGTGCCAGGGCCTTTAACTGCCAAGACACTGTCCTTGTTTATTCAAGCAACATTTGCTTGGACAAGTAAAAAAACACAATGCCATTGTGTTAAGATTAAACTTGTCTTAAAGGATGTGTAATTAAGGTGTTAGCTACTGTAGTTGAAACAAATTGAAAGCCAGTACTGTCAGCAATGGACAAAACATGTTCCTTCAATTGTTTGTTTGCCTGTGCTAGAAGGTTCAGGAAGGATATCGTAACTTGGCAGAGGCTCGTGTCTTGGGGGGAAGGGTAACTAAATATTTTCTCTTCCCACCCACCCAAAACAAGGAAATAAATTGTGTCAAATGTTCGTTCCAGGTGTTTGATGCCACCCTTGATAACTCCCGCCTGGTGCTACAGATTGACAATGCTCGCTTGGCAGCTGACGACTTCAGAGTCAAGTAAGACCCAGCCCTCTGTAACACTGTCTGTAAAACTAAAGAAACATCTGCTGGAACACCCTCTTTTATTAGGCAGTGGTTGATGGATTTGTGTCAAAGTGTAATGATGCAATAATAGAGCAGCATAGTATACACAGCCTTCACACCCTGCTAGTTGTTAAAGCCCATTACATCATGACAATTAAAATAATGATAATATTTTCCTGACTGACTTCATTCTTTTATCAGGTTTGATTCTGAGTTTGCCATCCGCCAGTCTGTCGAGGCTGACATTGTCGGTCTGAGAAAGCTTATCGATGACACCAACATGGGTCGCATGAACCTGGAGAGCGAGATTGAGACTTTGAAGGAAGAGCTCATCCACCTCAAGAAGAACCACGACAACGTGAGTGTAACTGCTCAAATTTCTCACCCTGTATAAAGTTTCTACACAGGATAAACCACTCATATGATGTGTGTGAGAATGTGTTTTGTGATTTTAGAGCTAAGTGTGTGTTCTTTAGCATTTATCATCTTTAAACATCCCCACCCTCACACTGTTCGTCCTGAACACATTTTTGTTAACTAGTTCATCTAAATTATATATGCTATAATCAACAGACCTCAAGCTGTATAAGGTATATCATTAGACATGGTTATATTTAGGGGTTGGATTAGAAAAGGTTGACAGTATATTCGCAACGCTGGTTTCAACCACAGGGGGAATTCTGGCCACAGAAAAGGGCGTGTTCCTTTAAATTTAGGGATTAGGGGATTATATTTTTTTGAGGCCCGCCCAGTCAGACCAATAGCCCTGAGAACATATTATGTTTCCTACACAAGTTACAAATGACTTGATGGAAACTGCACTGGGAACAAGGAAAATGGAAACGTGAATTCTATGGCAGAGCCAGCCTCACCATAAAACAACGTTTTCTAATTTGGCCGCAGTAAGGCACCACATAATTAAAATGACTATGATCCAAAGTCATTTTGTTTACTTTTTGACCGTGCACCAGACGTTGAGTTTAAGTTATTTTAGAATATCTGACTGTTGAGAGATTATGGCTGTATGGAAAATGTAGGCTAGAGTAGCATATACGGTCGCATTGTTAATATTGTTTAGCAAACACATTTAAATTTACAGTATACCATTTAACAGATGCGTATATAAATTAATAAAAAATAAAAACAGTTCTTTATATTGTATCATTATGTCTACTCATTCTGCTGTTAAATGTCCATCCTTTAGGAGGTTATGGAGCTTCGCAACCAAGTAGCTCAGTCAGGAGTCCAGGTGGATGTAGATGCTCCTAAAGGACAGGACCTGGCTAAGATAATGGACGAGATGAGGGCCAAATATGAGAAGATGGCACTACAGAACCAGCAAGAACTCAAAACATGGCACGAATCTCAGGTAAACACTTAACAAGAGTACCCACCTTGTACAGTTGTCAAACCATTGTTGTTTCACCACTGTTAGTCTGCAAACCAGACGAACACAACGTATTATTTAGCATCAACCATCTGTTACGCCACCAGATCACAGAAGTCCAGAGTCAGGTAACCCAGAACACAGAGGCCCTTAAGGGCGCCCAAACAGAGATCAACGACCTGCGTCGACAGCTACAGACCTTGGAGATTGAACTGGAGTCACAGAGGAGCATGGTAAGCACCCCTCCGTCAGCACACCCTTCATATACGCACTGACTCGCAGAGCTTTAGTCAGCACTCTCACTTCAACACGCTCTCATTTTGGTTCGTTTGCAAGGCGCTGTCATTGTGCAGCTGCACTCATTGAACGCCTCCCTACCTTTCCCCTCACAGAAAGCGTCTATGGAGGGCACACTGAGGGACACAGAGATGCGCTACAACATGGAGATCGAGTCACTCAACAACATCATCCGCGGGCTGGAGGCTGAGCTAACACAGCTGCGCAACAGCATTCAGCAGCAGACACAGGAGTACGAGGCGTTGCTCAACATGAAGATGAAGCTGGAGGCAGAAATTGCCACATACAGGAGGCTCCTGGATGGAGGAGACTTCAAGTAAGCAAGCGTGGCTTCACCAGGTTTTGGAGAAAGAATGGCCAAGTCAAATGACGTTTCTCCTGTTATGAATGTGTTTTAAAGTGATTGTTCTGGATCTTTCCATCCCAGGCTCCAGGATGCACTGGAAGTACAGCAAACCAAGAAGACTAAAGTGATGACTGTCACGCAGACCTTGGTGGACGGTAAAGTGGTCTCCACCAGCTCAGAGACCAAGAACTTATGAACATCTGGACAGTAACTGCGATCCAACCAGCTGTCAACAGTACACTGACATGCTAACCACTTTTTTTACCACAGCAATACACTTTTTTTTTAACTGGATTAGAGGAATATCATATCATCTTTTATTTATTTCATTATGGTTTATGTATTAACCTCATTCACTAAATGCTCAAAATTCTCAAGTTTAACATTGAAATAAAATCAATTTTGTAATATTTGAAACGTCCAGAAAATCTGACTATATTTGTATGTTACCATTTTATGTCATCCTCTAGTTTTCTTTCTGTCCAGTTATGTTGGTTCCCTGAAGTGCGGCAATGTCCAGACGATTCAATAAACTCCACTCCAATGAAATGTCTCTTGGTTTCTTTTAAACAGAGGAGAAACAGATAAAGGATTGTTTTCAGTTATTTAAGGTTACAGGAACTTGGCATGACATTTTACCATCAGGTAAATGAACAGGTGATGACAAAGGTAAGCAGATACAGAAGAAGGCTTGTTTGCCTTATTACAGAATATTAAGGAAATACAGCCCCTCTACACACACAAATGGGTTTTATTACAGCTGCTTAAACCTCTTCTCTGGAGCTGGGCAGATACATTAGATTCTTAAGGACATAAGCCACATTTACTCAAATTACATAAATAAAAGTAAGGTTTAACCAAAGAGCTTGGAAACAGGGCTCAACGGACGCCACTTTCACCCTTTATGCAGACCCTAAGGACTTATTCAAGTCACCATTCTATTGCCCATTATTACTCTGGGGGCGTTAATGGGTGTTTTGAGTATCTTACATTAACCTCTTATTTCCCAAGAACCTACAATAAATCTGAGACAAGAACGGTATTTCTGCAACAAACTGTTTCACGTGTTGCATGGTAGATTTAGCTGCCTGGGCGCTGCCTACAGTATATGTCAGCCTCCACAGCAAATGTACTGTAATGTAAATGTTAAATGCCATTAGTGACACACCCACTAGTGAGAGGCCAGAAGCGTTCCATTTTTGCTTCCATTGAAATGCATTACAATGCTCTATCTAATATGTTTGGTTTAACTGTAGGCCAACCTTTTTTTTTTTTATTATTTTTTTATTTGAAGACAAAACATAACAACAACTTAAACCCCTGTGCATCACAGTCTAATTTAGCTCAATTGCTGCC
>JAODUK010057694.1:0-18160 GCA_027564635.1 Typhlichthys eigenmanni
GATGATGGGTTGATGGATGGATGGATGGGTGGGTGGGTGGATGGATGGATGAGTGGGTGGATGGGTGGGTGGATGGATGGATGGGTGGGTGGATGATGGAGGGATGGGTGGATGGATGGGTTGATGGGTTGATGGGTGGGTGGATGAATGGATGGATGGATGGATGGATGGATGGGTTGGTGGATGGATGGATGGGTGGGTGGATGGATGGATGATGGAGGGATGGGTGGATGGATGGGTTGATGGGTGGGTGGATGAATGGATGGGTATGTGGATGGATGGATGATGGAGGGATGGGTGGATGGATGGGTTGATGGGTTGATGGATGGATGGATGAATGGATGGATGGGTGGGTGGATGGGTTGATGGTGGGTGGATGGTGGATGGATGGGTGGGTGGAAGGGTGGGTGGATGGGTTGATGGGTGGGTGGATAGATGGATGGGTGGGTGGGTGGATGGATGGATGGATGGATGATGGAGGGATGTATGGATGGATGGGTGGATGGATGATGGAGGGATGGGTGGATGGATACAATATAGTAAATGATATAGATAGGTTACATGAGTATAGAGTTAGTCACACACACACACACACACACACACACACACACACACACACACACACACGAAGGTCTTCCACATCCAGCCACATAACACCACCTTTCACATAGACGTAGATGGAGATGTTTTCCAGGGTCTGGTCATTGACGCACACATAGCGGCCCATGTGGTAGTCTTGCACGGAGGGCACTATGAAGGTGGTCGCACCGCCCTCTACCTCTCCCTCCAGCCGGCGGCCCCTCTCCCTTTGCCACCTCAGCACACCAGATGGGACATCTGCGTCATCGTCCCGACAATGTAGCTCCAGCCTCCCCCGCTTGGGAACCACAATATGAGGTCCACTTGGGTAGATGAAGGGTCTGGACCAGACTGGAACAAAGGATTACAGATGACGGCTATTCTCGTATATGCTAGCAGGCTACTACAGTGGCCTGGAGGTCTATCTGTAGCCAATAGGCTAAGCCTACTGTAGGCTATGTTAGACGGTTAGGATACTGATACTGTCCTGTAAAATAACATATGCTGATCATAACTGTAAACGGCACGGCTCACTTCAATCAATCGATAGTTATGGTCTGCCTGCCGCAGTGATCATGCATTAAGGACCTGAAATCAATACACGTGTTAAGAGTGGGAGGGAAACTTCGACAAGTTTTTTTTTGCCCCCACCACGCATGATATGGAACAACGGCACTATTCCCACAACTGAATTTGCATGTCGCCGTCGGTAGTGAGAGATAGACCTGATGAAGATGAAAAAGAACACAATTTATAGGCCTAAATTGAAAAAGAACACAATTTTTTCTCCTAAAGAAGAGAGGGCGTCCTAATATGCTATTGCCTACTGGATCATTATTAATTCAATCTTATTGTGTTGTTTAATTGAAACTATAGCCTAAATATATGTTGGGTTTATGGGTTGCAGGCATTCTCCTATATAGGCAGATTACAGCAAAATAGCCAATTTGCATAGGCATACTGTATGCAACCAAAACAAGGCTAGAAAAGGTTTGCGCATTCACTGGACAACTCCGTCTGAGCAAATTAATGTTACAGCGGTGGTGCAATAACTTGCTTATCCTTCCAGCGATTGCACTTGCACTTACTGCCACTTGCACTTACTTTCGCATATTGCAGTGGTTAAACCCGTAATAGGTCTATAGATTAATAAACCTATAACAGATCCGCGCAGCCCCACATTCTGATAACCAATAATGTATGACATATATGGCCTACAAGTATCTGCTACAACAGTAAGCTATTAGCCTATGCATCTGGCTAAATCTAAGTGTAACGTCATTATTTTTTAAATCTACGACTTTGAATTATGCAAATGTGATCCACGGAACTGCCCATGAAGGCAAATTACGCCTATAGGATATAACCGAACAGCACTATGCTACTACCCCTGGGCGAGCAACTGCTTGAGAGAGTTTTCGCTGTTTGAGTAACTACTGGCTTGAGAAGCGTGCAGTGTAAATTATGTGAATAATTAATTCTCGCCTGGGGCGCGCGAAAACGCGCACACGCAAACACCTGTGGACTGGCAGCCCGATAGGCAACCGTGGGTGAGTATGTAAACAGCCTATGACCTGGTGAGGGTTCAGCAACGGCAGCACCGTTACACACATATGTCCATGTGCCTACATCTGCTGCCATATGCAGGAATTGTGCGTCACTCACAAAACAATAGTTCCCACAAACCCATTGGCGACGCTAAACATGTTTTCTGGCAACCTTTCCACGTGTTACACTTGACCGCTGAAATATCGATGTGATGTTTCTATTTATAGGCTAACTATCTCACAGCGGTTGCATACTAAACAATTTACAGCAACGTATCCCATATATCACCAGATGAGCGCTGTTCATAGATCAACCTGTTTTTTTCTTACCGGTTAACGGTAGTAAAAGCAAAGGTGTGGCAAAAATAATCCAGTGGTATCTCATGGTTAGGCGGTTGTTTTTCTACCCCAAACGCTTGCCCGGCTGCAGGTAAACCATAATGTGTTAAACGGTCTCCGATCCTCAACAGTGGGCTAATGAGCGCACAGGCATACAAGAATACAACTCCCCGATGGATCTGAGAGGACCTTAAAGGTACAGCGCCTCCCCAGCTGCCCTTGTTCCTCGCCCCTCCCTTGCTTTCTACATCTCCCCCAGTCTAACCGAATAACACCGCGCTCTGCAGTGTACGAACTGGAGGCTCGCCAAAGTGATGAGTCGATCTTTACCGGAAAAACAAACTCAAGCTAAGCAGCCATGCTTACAGAATTTAAGATGTGTTAAAGGAAATCTACTCGACTCTGTCTGGAATTGCTCTTGTGGTTGACAACAACCCCACCAAATGAACAACAATGTTTGTTTTGACCCTCTGAAAGCATCCTTCCTCCATCGCAATGCTCTATACTCTACCTCATTCACAGTTATCTACCCCCTTCCCCAGTTGTGTTTTTAAACATAAACAGTGATACCGGGGAAGACATTTGCGATGGGAGTCAAGGAGTCTGGGAGTGTATTTAACTTGTCACAAGAATAAACTCTTTTAAGTTAGACCTAATAGCCAAGACAGGCTGATATAGCATCAAACAAAGGGCAACAACATCAGGTAGGGTTATAGCAAAGATAACTTGCACAATACAGCGTATAAACAAAGCAGCAATAGAGTAGTCATTTGTTTGTTAGTTAGAGCAACTGCAGCTAACAATGACCGCTTCTATTGTTCTATGTTCAAAATCATTTAAAGGGATACTGTAAGGGTATTTGAGCTGGAGTCAGGGATGCTGGGGTATTTATTTATCCAAAACACCTCTTCCTTCAATGCCATAGGGTGCTTCCTCAGAAGCTCCACCCCACACATTGGACACAGTAGATGGGATAGTCTGCACCACTTTGTTTGTGTTCCCATTTACAGAGCCAGGGCTGTGTAGAAACACCAGATTATTTTTTCCAGTGTGCACACAGAGCTAGTCTGTGAGGAGATATTAGTTGGATTTGTCAAAAGGTGTGTATTATCATACAATCACTCACTGCACCTTTAACAGTAAGATTATACATTTAATAACAAACTTATTGTGGGAGAATGAATGCACCATTTCTCCTCCACTCCAAGGAATGGTATTGTGTTGCCAGCCTACACATTTGGCACATGCAACGGATGGATATGAACAGCATAGTGGGGGGAACTGTGTCTGTGTGAGAATGTGTGAGAGGAAAGAGAGACAGCGTTTACATGAAAATATTTGTCTCTGTGTCTGTACAGTCAACCGGCTGAAGTTAAAATGCAGTGGGATGGTATTAAGAGGATGTTTTGATATCCCGTCTATAAACACTGTCACACCAGATTTCACCCTGCATGCTAAACATCCTCCACCTAAACCCACCTCTGAAATAAATTGTTAAAAGGATCATATTCAACAGTAAATTAGCCTATCTAGCCAGTCAAGTTATTTAGTCCCTTCTACATCAGTTTGGGACACAATATGCCTATTCATATAATCATGGGCTGAGTTTGATATTAGCAGCCTTATTGTTACATGTCTACTTTGTCCATTTCTCACACAAAGATGGATTTACTTGAGAATAACAAGGTGTTTTAAGGGCTAATACTGTATGTTTGCCTTGTGTTCTTTCAGGGGTAAGCCACATACAGTAGACCACAAGATCTGTGGTCCATGGCTGCATCTGCTAAACAAGGTATTTTAGTTTTTTTTAAAGATGAAATAGATCTTCTTAAAGCGACATGCCTCATTGCTCCTGCATATTTATTTGTACATGTATGAATTGTATCTTTCCCGTGCTTTCTTTGTGCAACTTGTTTGTTATTTCTGTTTCTGTGGAACTGGCTGCAAGACTCATTTCTTAGTGTTACTATACCATGGGACCAGTGACACATCTGACCCACTTGCCCAGCAGGCAGGTAATGAGATGTTACAGTACATGTGCACTTTGCTGGTGCATGGCTGGTGAACTGAACACCTGTGTTGAATACCACAGTGTCCATGTAAACAAAGGAACCACACCCCATCCTCAAGGTGTCAGCACAAGTCTTCACCGTGTTCCAGCTGCCCATATGTTCTGCCATGCCACCGTGTGTGTGTGTGTGTCTGTCAGGATTGTCATCATCCATATGTCTCCTTTTCTCAGATGTCATTTGAGCAGTTTATACGCTGTTGCATTATTCATAAGTGAGACAAGCAGATCAGGGCTGAGTCACTATGAGTGTGTGCATGCAGCGCGTGTGTGTGTGTGTGTGTGTGTGTGCGCGTGTGCAGTGGTACCCGCAGCGTGACTCAGTCTCTGCTTTTAGACAGATGAGGACAGCGAGCAGGGCATCAGAGGTTCTCTATACAAAAGAAATAGCCACTTAGATTAGATTACGTAATAACACACACACACACACATACACACATCTCTCCCTCTCTCTGTCTTTCTCATTGACACACACACTCGTTCTAACTCGATCAAACACAAATGCAGCTATCTCCATGCTCTCACACACACACGCACACACACATTTAGCTTGTGTGTTGGCTTGAACACTACAGCTGGAGGCACAAAATACACTGTAATGGCACGCACACACACACACACTCACTCACTCTCTCTCTCACCTTGTGTGTTGACTTGAATGCCAGAGATGAAGGCACACAAGACAACGTGATACACACACATGCACACACACACACACACGCACACACAAACTCACCTTGTTTGTTGACTTGAACATTAAAGATGGAAGCACACAAGACACAGTGTAAACACACACACACACACATGCACATACACACACCAGTGCAATTCAGTGCTGACCAGCCATTATAAAGCTGATCTCTAAGTCCATTTGCTTCTTCTCTGCCCTTCAGCGAGGCCAGTGTGGCTGGTTCTCTTCCACACACTGTGCGGTTGCTAAGTGTTCCTCTGTGGTCTGCCCGCGGTCATTCACACATCAATCACTGCCCATTGGACCGAACAAACCCAGTGGGAGTTCAAAACCAAAGCATTTCCTCTGCGGAAGGCTTAATCCTTACATTAAGTTTTACACGATCCAATTCAACTTGACTGAATTCAAAGGCTTGAATTCAGTCAAGTTGGTCCGATCATCCGACATAATATGAGGGCTGAGTTCTTTCTACTCTACTCTTCTAAGTTTTTTCTGAATTTCCTGGACGATTGTTGAGTTATCACATTTGGCCTTCTAAAGGCATCATAATATGCTACACAAGGTGTGCTCCTTTAAAATATTTATTGAAATATATTTACTGTATTAAAATATGTGACATTGCTAGGCCATTGCCGTGCTAACCGTCGCAAATGATTTGTTTGTCGGTGCATTTTTTAAGCATCGTCAATTAACTAATGCGTTCAATACTAAATAATTTGCAGCCCGTGATTAGAATAGTAAGAGCTTCATTTTGCGATCTGCACATTCTATCATTATTCTATCATCATTCTAACTTCTGCAGGCACATTTCACACAGTATAGCTATTAACTAATGTGACAGATGGATCTTTGTATTTCCAAACAATGGCAGCACAAGATGCTGTCACAATAAACACATCACGTGTGGCCCTAAACACAGTCTGCTTAGCAAACCACATGCTTGATCCAGAGATATGGATTGAAAACGTGAATGAGCTATAGTATCAGTGAGTGTAATTACGGCCAGTCCCAACGATCACCCTTTGGATAAACCTGATTAGCATCGACCAGCCTGTAAAATAATCCTAATCCACTGTAAGAGGAGAGGGCTATAGACAGGGGGTGAGGGAGATAGATGGCCAGGGAGAGTGCAAGGGAAGGGGGGCAGGAGACGCGACGAAAGGAAACTGTATAAAAGGAGGGAGCAGAGAGGACAACTGCAGCAGACATGGAGTGAAGTGAGGGCTTGGCTCATAGGACGAGAGGAGGACGAATGAGAACAGGAAGAGAAGGACGGAGGGGAAGGAGGAGGGAAATGGACTCAGCGGAGGGATTGGTCAATGGAAAAGGACACTGAGAGAGCAGAATGAGCGAAAGAAATGCAATTTAGCGGGACACTGTTCGACTGGTGTCTGCATTGTCTGCAGGCCAAACCAAAGCAGTGTTACAAATATGTTGTTGTTTTGTCAGAGTGTGTACGGCCCTTGGTGACCTATCTCTTCTCCTCCCTGTGTGGCTTTTATATGGGCTCACACCGCTCTTTATCCCTCTCTCTCTCTCTCTCTTGTGGACAGTTGTCTTTGAATGTTGTATAGATTGTGGAGGTGGTTTAGTGCTCTCTGTGAGTATGTGAGAGAGTGTTGGAGTGTGGACGTAGTTTAGCTACTGTAGGTCTGTGAGTGGGTGAGGGAGTGTTGGAGTGTGGGTGTAGTTTAGCTGTAGGTCTGTGAGAGTGTTGGAGTGTGGGCGTAGTTTAGTACTGTAGGTCTGTGAGTGGGTGAGGGAGTGTTGGAGTGTGGACGTAGTTTCGCTAGTATCCCTGCGTTCAGGATGGTGGAACGTTTGCTACATAACACAACGCAAACGGCGGTGGACTGAACAGCAGGTTACAAAGCAGGGAGGAGTTAAGCTGTCCATATAGGCTGTGGGCTGAACAACGCTCACGTGGCTAACAACAACAACAGCGAGCATTTGTGGTTTTTTGATTGTTGTGTTTCAGCTGTACAGATGCATACGTTGATAATAGACCCACCTCTGTTGGTGCATTGTGCACTAAACCTATTCCAATAAATTTAAGATGAAATAATATGTAAATGATGATGATGAGATACTCACAAAAAGGCTACTTATAACACAAACAGGATCCAAGTATGCCGCTGGACTCATTGAGCAACACTCGCCACGCACGTTAAACGCGGCTTTGAAAGTATAGTTCAAGAACGTTTTGAACATTTTCGAGGAAACATGTTCAGTAAAAAAGTGAATTGAACATTCAAAGCGTTCAGTCCACTGAAAGCTATACTAGGTCTGTCAATGGGTGAAAGAGTATTGGTCTATGGGCGTAGTTTAGCTACTGTATGTCTGCGAGTGGGTGAGAAGGTATTGGCTGCATGGTTCATGGGACTCCCGGGGATTGGGAAGTAGGTGTTGGGAATCAGCTAATTACCTGTCTCCCTAGATAAGCGGGGAATGGGGGGGGGGGGTATAATGGGGGAGAACATGGCAGTATAGTTGAACCTGCCTGAGACAAGACATTGAGTACTACTACGCCACCATGTGGCAGAACGCATGCTGAACATTATAGGAAAAATTAAGGATTCATACTCTGTCTGCCATAACTGCATCAGTCCCTGTGTACGTGATTACTTGTCACCTACAGTACATGCATAATATATACTGTATTATGTAATTGTGTGTTATGGCTGGAATGTGGGGTTCTGAGGTTGAGGAAGTGTACCTTTTAAATAGGCCTCAACTGGGGCCATTATTTGGGTTTCTGGAGGCTCTATAGCACAGACAAGGAGCACCCCATTGACGACAGAGCAGATAGGACAGAAAAATTATGCCAGTAAGCGCACGATTAACACAGAGAAAGATAGAGCATCATTAAATGGGCGTGTGGACATGTGTGTCAGTAACTATAAGTACACAAAAGACCGGAATCAACCAGAATTTCCATATAACTGTGAGGTTATATGATCATGTGAGTGAAATTATGAATTATGTGAGAATGTTATTTTCTCTGTAATTGACAACTTCACATTACAGGGCAGTCATAATGACAGAGAGATGGAGAGAGATGGGGGCTCATAAAGCTATGGATTTCCTTGTAATCTATTAACTTTGCTGTAGTGACCCCACTTAACTTGTAAATGGCACATAGTGTATAAATGCATTAACAGACCGTGCATTAAAGTCTATCTAGCACACAAACCACAACACCAATCATGAATCTCTATAAAGGTCTGTCTATGTCCAGTGACCATGAACAGTGAATTGTTGTTGTTGTTGTTGTTGTTGTAGTCTACACAATATTTGTTTGCAATACATTGTATAATGTAATGTAATGTAATGATTTAACACACATTTGACCAGTAGGTACACTGTATTTTAGATGTACAGTAAATTAATCATTTGAAGTCATTCTGCAATTCTGCATTCTGTGTTTGTCATGTTTGAATGTCCAGTGAATTATGTGTACCGTAATTGATATGGAACTGATTATTAGGCTACACCAGAACCATGGAAATAACACTTGGCTACACCTATTGCTGATACATTATTTGTGACTTGCAAGTTGATTTGCTAAATGCATAAAATGTAGGTTAAATTACGAAAGTAGATTTAAGAAAACGCATACCAGTATGCAACAATTTCGTTTTTAATCAACGTTCAGTACATGAATGGTGGAGGCTGGAGCTTCGCCCATGCCTGCATTAAATTGGCTTCTGCTATACGGTATGTATTATGCTCCTGTGTACCAGGGGGCGCTTTGAGTTTTTCAAGTGGAAATACAAACACATTGACCCTTTCCTCTGCGTCAAGCTCTTCCGGGTACACTCAGGCCTGTGGTGGGATCGGGATTATGATGAATGTAGAAAGATATTATTTTTGAACGTCCCTTTTCTGGATATCCCCACGTAAGGGATAATATTGATTGATCCGTTATTTGTTATCATTAAACATAGTTGAGTGCGTCGCATATAATTCATTTCCCCTTGCGAAGCTCTTATACTAGCTGGAGGGAAAGCTCCAGTCAAGTGTGAGCTAAAAAGATGTCTGCAGAAGAAGTGGACAAAACTGCTGCTACGGACGCGAGTGGGGGAGACGAGGAAGAAGAATGGCTTTACGGAGGTAACGTTTGACAGGCGTTGCCCGCAAAGAGGGGGAGTTGCAATACTGGCAGTACATATATGTGAATAATGTAAATTGTCTGCTGCCTGCTGCTAGCACTAGCTTGCTAGAGCTAGCGCCAGCGATGCCGCCATTTGTTTTGGCCAATATTCTCACAATTTAAATCCTGCCAAATTCTTCCTAACGAGATTACGTCAGCAAATAGCAGGCGATTCCTTCTTGTTTACTTATACTTTTTTACCAGTTTGTTTTTCCTGCTGCAATGTGTCATTGCAATTCAGTACAATGACACATTGTGACCTGTCACCTATGTGAAGCGAAACGCTAAACGAAGCAGTACTGTTCATGATGTCCAGGGCAAGGCGAAGCAGCTCTGTGTTGGGCTATTTGATGTGAAGTTACATATTGCTTTTCTTCCAGACGAGGCAGAAGGCGAGGACGAGGAGGCCAAATTGAACGCTGCAGTCAGGTACATTTATGTACTGGGGGAAAACCCTCACCGCAGTGTATTGCACCCTGGCTGGCATGTCCTGCGTGGTCTTTTTATTGTTGGGGGTTTAATTTTATCTTCTCATCGTCTGGTATAGTGCCCCTACTGAGGAACCAGTTTCAGCAACAGAAGATGATGCCGCCCCTACTGCTGCAGTCACAGGGAATGGTGTGGCTTCTGAGGTATTTAGAGTGTGTTCCCTCTACGTTTTATGCTATTTCTTACAGATGGCTAGGGGTGTTTGTGGTTTGCTGGATAAATAACATCCCTTCTTTTCTTCCTTCTCTTTCTATTTCTCGCATTGTCTTTCTGTCTCTGCGTCTTTCTTTTTTTCTTCCTCACATTCCTTGTCTGTCTGTCTGTCTGTCTCTCATACAGCCTGCTGGCGAGACTGCAGGTGAGGATGAAGAGAGTGACAGTGATAGCGACGATGATGACGACGATGTCCGCGTCACCATTGGAGACATAAAGACAGGGGCACCCCAGTACACGTACGTTTCAGGGGTTTAGCATTGCCTTGACAGTGGCTGTCGCTATGGTTTACTGCTGCCTGTTCTGTAGCTGTAATTCACAGAGGGACTTGTTTGTTCCAGATCTGATGGGAAATGACCTTCACTTGCTGTGGGGGTTGGGGGTGTTTAACAATATTTAATGAAAGCATTGAACGCTTCATCTGTTGCAAACACACAAGGCTCCTTTCTCTCTAAATACTGAACTGCTCATTACCAATCACTTGGTTATGACGGCGAATGAGCACATTAACTAAATGAAACTGTAACCTACGTAAGGACATTGTGTTTCAATGTGTTTATTTGATTCCCAGACCCTATGGAGCCCCACCTGTTAACCTCAACATAAAGACGCCAGGCTCTAGACCGTATGGACAAGGTGCAGCAATCTGTTCTTCTAGAGGATTCTGTTGTGTTTTGCTGCTGTTCTGTGTAGGGTTCTATTCTCCTCTATTTGAAGCATTGGTGTGTGTGTGTGTGATTGATTGTTGCCTCTGTCCTGTAGCCGCCAAGTTGAAGGGCGTGGACATGGATGCCCCTGGCAACATAAACGGCATTCCCGTGCTGGAGGTGGACGTGGAGACTTTTGAAGAGAAGCCCTGGAGAAAACCAGGTGTGTGTGTGCGTGCATGTCTCTGTGATTTGATGTGGGACATGGGTCATGCACGCCTTTGTTGAGAGGGAGGGTTGAAATGCTTTTGGTGGTATTTGAGATTATTTGAACATAACCTAATATTGTTACTAGCCTAAAAGGCCTATTAACAACATAGCATATTATTAGTAGCATACAACATAGAATATTCTAGCTGTGTTATTTAGTCATGTTAATGTGGTGTACGTTTAGCTCTTAACGTGTGTGTGTGTGTGCGTGCATGCACGCTTGCGTGCGCAGGTGCTGACCTGTCGGACTACTTTAACTACGGCTTCAACGAGGACACGTGGAAGGCGTACTGCGAGAAGCAGAAGAGGCTTCGCATGGGCCTGGAGGTCTCCACCGTTGGCTCGGTAACCAGCAAGATCACCGTAAGAGACTACCACTTAGAGATGCATTACGCTGTTTGTTACAATGTCTTCGTTTGTATTCTATCTATGGTTGTGTTTCACCCCGAGGGTGAAACACAACCATACCCAGGGCTGTTGGCAGCTATAGGGGGGGAGGAGTAGAGAGATGTGCCACCCATTGAAACAATGTTTGTTTTGTTATGCTTTCACCCACAATGGCATTTTCAGGTGGAAATCCAGAAGGTGGCTTAAATATAACTATTGATGAATGAATGGCACACATACAGCACACTAATGGCATGAATGAATGTAATTTAATGAATGTGTTTTATGAAGGCGAGTTTAAACCTGGCACTCGAGCAACAGCGCTTCTCCAACTGTGATCTCCTGCAGGTGCAGCAGGGCCGAACGGGCAACGACAAGGACATCTCCGGCCTCTCCGTGCACACCAGCAAGCCAGACTTCTCTCCCAGCAGCATGTACAAGCCCGTGGTCAGCCAGGTCACCAGGTAACCGCCTGTTAAAACACAGCACGGCAGACTGACGGACCAAGGTTGCCGACTGTGACCGTTGCACGTGACGACAGGCGCTTAGCGAGGCTCCCATGAGCAGAACACGAAGCCACTGCTTGAAGGTTACCCCTGACGACAAGCGATTAGCGTAGCTCTATAACACTGCAGACACAAAGCGGGCACCACACTTCCTACCTGATGTAAATATATTTATAACGTGGACTTCACTGGCTTCTCCACCCCGTGTTTACATAAGCGTACACACACACGCACACACATCTGGCTTGTTATAGCGTTTTCTGTGTCTGAGAAAAACGCAGAAAATAGGCCACCAGTCCGTGGATTCTGTGTGTGTGTGTGTGTGTGTGTGTGGGATGGAGTAACTGTAATTCTCTCCTTTCCCCCTTTCCCCTCCGTCCTCTATTTTGCAACAGTAGGATCTCTCCCCCTCTGTGGACTGGCCCGTCTTTGCAGGACATGTCCTACTATACGTAAGTGGGCATGGCCTCGTCCTCATAAGGTCCGGGTGTAAAGCGCCTAGCTGTCGCGGAGGGCGCTGAAGTTTGTTTTATTCCTTACAGCCACTCGGGGGGGAAAACTTTCGGCGGCCAATCCTGAAAGACCCTGTTATTCCTCTCTTAATGTCTTCCTCGATCGGTGTTGTTGCCCCTTTGTTAGCTTAATGTGCTGAGTTGGATTGTAGATACTTGATGGGTGTGGCTTAGACTGTGGGCTCTATCACACTCCTTGCCCCCTGGGCAGTTTGCACTAGCCTTGAAGAACACAATTTTAACTGGCACATTTGCGGACTTTGTCATTTTTTTATTTTATTGAAAAGCTTTAAATCAAAGGCCAATTTGTGGCTGTGTACTAGTTTCTGTGGACGGGAAATAAAAATGGCTGTGTTGAAATAGGCAACTGAACCGGTAGCTAGGAACGCTTTCAACCTTTGCTGGCCTTTGTGCTCCGTGGTTTTGTGGCGAAATTGTGTCTGGTTTATGCTCAGTGTGGTCTTAAATACTGACCAATGCCTCGCTGTTTCTCCTTTTCCCGATTTCCCAGGAAGACAAGCGGCACCATAGACGTTATTGGAGGACAGACCGCCACTATCAGCCGGGTGGAGGGCCGACGCAGACACAACCTGGAGGGCAACAACATCCAGGTACTACAAATAGCTAAGAGCATCCAGGTTAGGGCTGCACGATTGGTCAAAAAGTAATATTACGATTAGCGATTGTGATATAGTAAGCAGCTCTTGTAATTCTGTTTCCTTTGCTATCAAAGATTAAAAGTGCTCTGTACTAGGGGTGTGCGATATGACCAAACGTAATTTCCCGATATAGATACTTTTATATCCCGATAACAGTACATATCACGATATAGCAAGTTCTGTAAACTTTATTAATAAATAGTTTCTTGTCATCCATTGACCCCCTATTTCACACATTTTCTGTCTGGTAGGCTACAGTAAAAGCTTCTGAAACATGATTTTAAAAATGTAGAATTTTATGACAATCCGCCTTGTTAATTTATTATATCCGATTTTATCTCTGAGACGGGCGGCCGCTTGTTTTTGATTAATTCGAACTCCAAATATTTTCCATGGGTTTCCATGATGGCCCACAAACACAGCTTACTAATATTACTACAAAGCATACAGTAGGCTACTTACCACTCTGTTGACAAAAAGCTATCGATACTTTTTGTAGGCTACATTCCAATAAGCAGAGATAGAGATGTTTCTGATTAGTCCAGTTATACACACATGTACAACTGTTTACAGTCTTGCCGGCTTTGGATCGGTGAGAGTATAGGCTACAGTCTGTGCGGTAACATGTAGGCTACAATATTAAATTAAATCCAATGAAAGCTGTCCACCCGGTTATATTTAATTTTCTATAGCATGCTGCTGAGTAGTGACCACACTGTGCATGTTGAGCGCTGGCCCGCAGCCCACCAGCTGTTGCATCCATAGGTTGCTCCAGGCCCTAGATTAGTTCACAACACGTCTCGGTGCCATCTCGTTCGGAGCCGCATACATTCTGGAGTCGCGTTTCAAAGTCTGTACGAAACTTGTGCAGGAATGAGGTTTTGTGTTGCTGGTTCTGGAATATACTCGTGATCTGATAGTCCATGCAATATTCCATATTGCCGGTGTCATGACAAATGAGATTGCATCCGGAAGGAACCACATGCTGCCAGCAGTCCGGTCAATTTGACGCATGGAGAAACAGATCAGAAAGAATATAACACCTGTCAAACACATGATTTGCTTTAATCTTAATGGTGATCTGGCTACTTCGCTAAAAACCACGGCGTTGCTTTTTACCTGCCAGTATCCTACTGACTGGGGCGGTCACAAACTGAACTGAACTGAACTTTTTTTTTATTTTTTTTTATTATTACCTACTGACTATTGGATATGCCTACTACCTGGCCACTGCTAGCAACCCAAACTGAACATGGAAATAAATTGATAAATAAAATTATTTGGCCTTTTTTGAGTGAAATCCAGGTAAATCCCTCTGGCAGTATATAGACTTTGAGTAGGAAGCTGCAGAAAATACACATAACTTGAGCATGTTCACGTATCTCATGCAAGCACAGATATATTATATATATTAATAACACTGTTTTTTTTTTAGCCATGCCGTCTGTTGGCGATTTGGCTTGTTAATAACACAGTAGCAAACAATAATATCAATTTACGTAGCCTAGCTAGCGCATACCATATTGAAGTGGTTGGTGTCTGACCTTTTTTCTTTTTTTTTTTACATAGAAATGCCTCCAACCCGATGACGTAACCTTGAATAAACTGTGGTTATTACACGGGTGCGGTTAATAGACAAGTTTATTTCATAAAATACTGACCTTTGGTTAATATACGGTGCAGTTAATAGTCGGGAAATTACTATATTTTCCATGTAAAGATACAATATAGTAACCTGACATGCCACGTGGAAGTCCATCTGAAAAGCCATCCATCAAAACTGTTTTAACTTTCAAAAAAATACTTCTTCAGTTGATTGACTGAACCTGTCGGTCAGTATAGTTTTCAAGTAGCTTTCGCTGTTGTCAAAGCTAAATCACGCAGTATCTATAAGTACGACACTGATTGGTATGTTTGGTATTTACTTGGTCACATAGGTCTATATAGAGGAGTACTGTATATCCTATGCAGATCATGAATTGATGCTGGTGTGTTTAGTATGACATCTAATGGCAGAAGGTCATATCAAACCACTTAAATTAGCAAAGAAAAAACTAAACGTAAGTAATAGGCCTATGTGTATTTTGAAATATGTAGACTACTAAGCAATTCAATGTAATTAAATAAAGTCTCAAAAGGATATAGCTTACATTTATGCAAAATACAAAATCTAAGGCTTTTCTGCCAGCCCATCCAACTGTAATCTATAACCTACTAATTTTTGGATTTAGGAACATTTGAATATGTGAACCAAATACCAAATGCTGTGTGTTTGGCTTTACCAGAGACATTATATGGTGATCAAAACATTGTGGTGAAGGAGAGATCATCTGTTCTCTGAACGTTTCAGTATTAACATAAAGGGCAGTGGGCTCCTGGCCTAACCCCTGTGGCGTGCTGCCTCCCTGCAGGTGATCTCTGACCTCTCGTCTTCGGAGGCGGAGCCTGTTCCCGCCAAGATGCCACCGTACTTCCCCCCCGGACCCCTCCCGCCAAACATGCCTCCCCCGCCCTTCTTGCCGCCGCCCCCCAACGTTAGCACGGCACCCCCGCTCCTCCCCCCGCCAAGTTAGTTCACACTCCCCCACACACACACAAACAATAGACGCTCTACACACAATACACACTACTTCACATTGATGTCTCTGTGTTTCTAGGAATACCCATCACCGTCCCACCCCCAGGGTTCCCCCCTCCCCCCAGTGGCCCCCCTCCTCCTCTCATGCCCACCATGGACGGGTAAGACACACACACATCACATTCAATTCACAGCTATGTTATTTTTAGGGCGGTACCCAACTATTCATGTTGTATTTCTTTGATTTTGTTTTCATATACCGGTAGCCTAGGCTACTTTGAACACTGTGTTCTGGACACAATTGGCCATCTGTCCACCAGGGGCCGCTCTTTCCAACCGATTTAAACATGTTTTTTTTACTACCTTAAACATAAATCACTTTCAGGAGACTTATAATACATCATCATAAATAGTTTGATTTAATTTAATAATTATTGTTAGATTTTCGCACCAAGGAAAAGTGACAAGGCATGACACTTTTTACATGGTGTCATTTGCATCGAAAAACAGTCTATACAATGAAAATATTTCACAAAAGTTTTGTTAAGAATTATGTTTCATAATTCAGTGTGTTTTATTTTAATTAAATGTTTTGTAAGTCGATGGATAAGCAACAAAACTGTAATACACAGGTATACCATTACAATTATGGTTTATAAATAAGATGTAAAAAGACACCAAATATATCATTATATCAATACAAATAAATATTAATTAGAAATGAAATGATAAAGTAAATGTTTCTGCCTGTATGGACTGATCCATCCCATAGCACTCTATTCAAATGTTCTCTCTGGCTCCATTCTCAAAGCCTGTTGGACAGTGGTCTGATTGGCTGGAAGTGGGAGACAACATACTCTGTAACAGTATTAATAACATTTTTCACCTGTACATAATATGATATCTGTGACAAGGTTTAGGACTCCTAAATCTCCGCCCTTTTAATGATGCCAACTTGTCAGACAGCTCTCATATGAATTGGCATGCGCATTCATTTTTTCCAACAGAGTGGGTCATAACATTATTCATTTATATGTTTTAAATTCCTATTGATATAATGAAATAGGTGGTGTCTTATTACGTCTTATTTATGTTTGTTATCCATGTGCTGTGCAGTTTGTAAAGTTATGTCTTTTGTTATTCTAAAAAAGATACAACACAACTACTCTTTTTGAGGAATCTCAGACTGAAGAGGCACTTCAGGCTGAGATTTGACGTACAGGGGGCAGCCGACAACATTTTATTACCTAATGCACAAAACATTTAAACTTTAAAGGAGGGAGTATAGGTGTGTTAAATGTGTACAGCCAAGTGTGTTCATTTTATGGAAAAGACTACTTCTTTCCCCACAAGGTCATAACACTTCACTGAGGGAGGTGTAATTCAATAATACCCAGATACGGTACTGTCCTAAATGACCAAATATAGTCAGTACATTAATATACACACATACTGTGTGCAGCCGAGGGTTTTTCAAAGCCCCATCGCCCCCCCAAGTTTCTAAAGTTCTACTCGGGGAAGTGTAATGTGTACACTTTCCTAAAAGTCCAAATATAGTCAGGAGGACATTAATACACACACACAGTGAGTGTGTCATGATCCACGTTGCTTTCTTTGTGTTCCTGCAGAGGCCACCCTGGAGGTTATGACGGGCGCCCTGTCCCGCCATACCCCTTCCCACAAGGTAGGGGGCAGCAGAGTGCCGTAGCATAAATACAACTCATTCACACGCAAGGCTTGGTGGAGCTGCTGACCCTGACTCCTCCCCTCTTTCTTCTTCCTTTTGGCCAGGTGCGTACCCTCCCCCCATGGCAGGCAGCGTGGCCCCGCCCTGGCCCCCCATGATGGACCCCTCCAAAGCCTGGGAGTACTACCCCCGGAGGGAGGAGAAGAGGGAGGAGAAGAGGGAGCGGCCCCGGGAGAGGCCTCATGAGCGGGAGCGGGAGCGTGAGCGCGAGCACAGCCCCACCGCCATTGGCTACACCAGGTGAGGCTCCACCCACTCACTCAGTGTGGGCCAATCAGGGAAAACCTCCCTCTCTTTGTCTGTGTGTGTGCGTGTGTGTGTGTGTCACGCTTTGATCCACGTCCCACAAACCCTTGCCCCCCCCTTCTGTCGCCTGCAGTGACGAGGAGCGGTACCGTTACCGTGACTACGGCGAGCGTGGATACATGGAGAGGCACCGGGAGCGGGCGAGCAGGGAGAAGGAGGACCGGCACCGGGATAGGAGGCATCGGGAGAAGGAGGAGGGCCGCCACAAGTCCTCGCGCAGGTTGGTCACATGCGCACACACACACATGGTTACCACTGGTCATGGAATATCGTGGAATTTTAAAAAGTATATTTCATACATGGAAAGTCAGGGAATTTGATAATTTTGTGGGTCAAATCTAAATTAGTGTTTCTCAACGTGGGCGGTATACTATAATACTTTCGTCTTTTCTTGACAACAAAATCACACAAAAATTATCAATGGAAATCAAATTTATCAACCCATGGAGGTCTGGATATGGAGTCACAC
>JAODUK010057705.1:0-14813 GCA_027564635.1 Typhlichthys eigenmanni
CATTTTCTATAATCCCTACTTATCTCACTGCTGTGAACGTTTGGACTGTATAGAGAAACGAAACCAGTTGTCATAAAGCAATTCAAAACAAAATGTTACGACATCTATTGACCAAAGTGATTAATATTAGATTGGCCAAACGCCCTCAACTCTCTCTCTCTCTCTCTCTCTCTCTCTCTCTCTCTCTCTCTCTCTCTCTCTCTCTCTCTGTGTCTGATAACTGAGAAGTTCACACTTGCAGATTTGGGCAGTGTGCATGTAGCTTGCATCTGTGTGTCTGCAGGGTGAGCAGTGTAACATCGTACCAGATAATGTGGATGACATCGTAGCCGATATTGCCCAGGAGGAGAAGGAAGAAGGTCTGAATCGCCACAGCCACATTCCGCTTTGTCTCTCTCTCTCTCTCTCTCTCTCTCTCTCTCTCTCTCTCTCTCTCTCTCTCTCTCTCTCTTTCTTTCTCTCTAGCCCTTTCATGATTCTCCTCTGTCCTTTTTCAGTCTCTTACCTGCAAATTCCAAGTTCAAATCAATGATTAGACTGTTTGTGTTAATCTCTGTTCTCTTTGGCACTAAGCAGATGACACGCCTGAGACCTGTATCTACTCTAACTGGTCTCCATGGTCAGCGTGCAGCTCTGCCACTTGTGAGAAGGGGAAGCGAATGAGACAGAGGATGCTTAAGGCCCAGCTAGACCTCAGTGTGCCCTGTCCGCACACCCAGGACTTTGAACCTTGCATGGGCCCGGGCTGCAGTGATGAAGGTGGGCATCTGGCCATCATAAACGTCATATCATCACATTCATGCACTGGCCATCTTTCTCAATGATTGTGTCACGTCAAAAGGCTCTGACGTGTTGTGTCTATTGTTGACACTAAGCCCTGGCAAGACAAGGTCATACTATTAAAGTAGCAATAGCTGCTTTATTGTGGAGGAATTGGCTTTGGGTTGCTGTTCTGTTTGATCCGTTAAAATAGGAAAAGAGTTTAACTGTATACTCTCGGCAGTTACACTCTCAAATGGCTTCACAGGCTTATAATTCCAACATAAATCAGCAAAGAGCTCTAATTGTAACCTATTGTTGTCCTAGGCACCCCAGACTGAGAACCTTTTAGCCGTTTCCATTGCACACTTCATCCTTGTCGGACAGGCCATTTCAGTTAACACCGGGTGTCATAATTAGAGCATGGGCTGCCATCGAGTACTGGCCACTGGGCCTCTTTATGGGGAGTGCATTTCATTAGCTTTCTAAGAATGTGATTGTTATTGCATCAATTAAAGTGGTGACACTCTAAGGGTCAGGGCTGACTTAAAACAGCTAATGTTTTATTGGTGGAGGGGACAATGAGAATACCCATTGCTAATTTGTAGAACAGCCAGTAAACCAGCAGCAGCAGATGGGTGAAGGTGACCACCATGTTTATGACGGACGCTTTTAAGCTTTTAAGACTTTAAATATTCCGAAATACAGGATTAGAATACAATGTTTTATGATGTATGAAATCCACTTTAGTTTACATGGGTCTAAAATCGTATATTAATAGCTATTGTAATATACTATACTGTATACTGTAGACCTCATACCCTACTGCATATTCACATGTTCTGCAGAATTGCCAAATATTGGCCGACATAAAGGGTTGGAACAGTTGAGAAAGGTAGAGTAAGCAATTCTGGAGAAAGATTGTTGATATTGTAACTCATCAATATAAAATCAACTCTCCCTTCAATACCAGTGTGCTCCATCAGAAGCTCATTGCCTAGGCTGGGCTTGTGTTGTTTGGTGCGCTCTGCACCACTTTGTTTATGTTCCCATTTACAAAGCCAAAGATGTATTGAAAAAATGTTGTCAGGGTACACACAGAACAGACAGCTAGGGAATCGTGAGTGTATTATCTTCCAGTTGCTTACTGAATCATCCCTGGCTGAAATCATAATATTTTCTGTGACTACCTTCGAATTTCCACAACAACAACCATCCATGTCAAAATGTGGAGCAGCGTGGAGACAGCATATAGATGTTAGGTGATTAAAAACTAGCTCTACGAACTTCTTTTTGAATCTTTCCCTCCATTGTTGTTCTTTGTTTAGAAACTGCTCTGATCTGCCTGTCCGATCCTGATACTGCCCCCACGTTCATGTGCTGTATTGCATCATGCGTCCGCGTAGCTTTAATTTCTGAGGACGCGCAAAAACTACGCTCCAAAGGAACGGAGGATACGCGCCTGATACGCCTGGTAGCCATCTTGGTTACACATACTTAAAAGCAAGTATATCCCGAGATATATTCCGGTTTCAGCCATGGATGATTCGGTCCTGATCTGCCCCCTACTGGATATATTTTAAATCCTCCAAGCACACGCATGGTACGCAGGCAAATATATGAACAATTCCTTTAGCGAGGCAGCCACTTTTCTACGTGTACGCGTTGCACAAACACAAGTATATCGGGGCCTTTAGTGATGGCTATAAACCTGGCTGTGCAATGCTTCCTTTCTCAAAGTCATCAGCGGTAATAGAGAAATGCGGTGTATTGTAATTCTGTGAAGGAGGGACACATGGATATATAAGACAGATCTATATCTGTTGTTGAGTCTTCCTGTTTACTGACATTATTTTACAATTATGCTTTAGATAGACCTGTTTGGCGAAGAAGGGAAAGAAAATGTTTTAAGAGTCGTATACTTATATATATACTTATGTAGTTTACCACCAGCATGTTCTTATTTTCAGTTACCGCTGCTTTGCTTATACCAGGTAGTGTAAACAGTAAATTATTCATTGAGATTCATTGTGTTTTACAGTACACAATTGCACTTCTTTCACTCGTATGACCCCACTCAACCTCATTTACATACGGGGGAATACATTTACTTATGGACATTTCACTTCAGTCTATCACCATTATACATCATTTACACATACATTGCATCATTTACGCCAATTCAAAGAAAACTGACAACTGTTAGAATATGTTCGCTGTGTTGGCAAATGCTGAATGCATCTCAGTTCTTTCATGTTTGGCTCACGCCCTCTCACCCCACAGATGCATCCACCTGTATGATGTCAGAGTGGCTCACGTGGTCGCCATGCAGCGTGTCCTGCGGGATGGGCATGCGATCCCGGGAGCGCTACGTTAAGCAGTTCCCTGATGACGGCTCTGTCTGCACACTGCCCACAGAGCAGACTGACACGTGCGTCGTCAATGAGGAATGCAGTGAGTTTCGCTGACTCCCATAGACTAACCTAGCCCATTATTTAACGACCTGTCAGTCAGCTGCAGCAGTGTAATACCATAAGCTAAGCTCGGACAGGCACTTTCTACACTCTATGAGTTCCAAGAACTCTTAAGAATAAATGTCAGACTTGTGACAAATTAACTGAATGGTCACACGTCTCTGAACGTTAAGTTTGAAACACATTTCAGAGCTTATATTTACCTGTCAAAGCAGCAAAGACATGGTGGGAAGCAAGTAGTCGTCACTTAGTTTGTTTGAATTTAGTAAGGTGTTTATTTTTCAAGTGATCTGTTATTATGTGTTACATTATGTGTTTGTCAGGTCAAGTTTATTCAAACAATGTATCACATTACACTTTCAAAGGGCTGCACAGGCCCACATTTCATATGTATGAAACAACAACAAAGACAAACTCAATAAGTAGTGCTTTAACTGTGACTGGTCGACTTTTTGACCAAGAAACCATCGTCTGTTGTTCAGAAATATCCTATTGTGAAAGGAACCACCTCCCAGTTGAACTGATTGCGACAGCACAATTATACTTCTGCTGTTTCTATGTTCACTGTAGTACATGGGTGGCACCGTAGGTGTAACCTTGCCTCTCCTTCTTGCCTCCAGCCCATAGCAGTTGCCTGGTTACAGAGTGGGGTGAGTGGGATGCCTGCAGTGCTACGTGTGGCCTGGGTATGAAGAGGAGGGAGCGCATGGTGAAGATGCCTCCAGCCGACGGCTCTGTTTGTGGGGCAGAGGTGTTGGAGGTGGAGAAATGCATGATGCCAGAGTGCCGTGAGTCTTAGGCGTCGTCAGGACCACCCCAGTCCTCCATGTGCACCTGTGCAATCTAATAGAATACATCATTCAGAAATATGGGATTATAATACAATGTTTTATGATGGAAGAAATCCACATTAGTTTACATGGGTCTAAAATCGTATATTAATAGCAAATGAAGCATTCAGTGTGAGAGTGAGAACTTAATATTGAGTTGTAAGAAGCTACAGAGGTGATTGTTACTGACCGAGTGCTACTGCCCTAGACACCATCCCCTGTATGCTGACCCCGTGGTCGGACTGGAGTGACTGCAGCGTGACATGTGGGAAGGGCTTGCGGACGCGCCAGCGCATGCTCAAGTCACCCGTGGAGCTGGGAGAATGTTCCGAGGAGCTGGAGCAGGTGGAGAAGTGCATGCTTCCCGAGTGCCGTAAGTAACGCACTGTAATCCAGCCTTGAAGTATAAACACCACACCCGAACACAGATGTGTGTACGTACACATAATTAGCGGTTACATCCGTCGGTTACGGTTACAACGCTATTTTCCTTGAAGAAAATCAGATCAGAATAGAAGAGCGCCGCCTCACACGTTGAAACGCATTGTGAAGCAGAGCTTAGTACTATAACGGCTTTGATGTTGTGAGCGGTTTGTTTATGTTCCTATTTAGGGAGCCAGGGCTGTGTAGAGTACCAGATTATTTTTTCAGCGCGCACAGAGAACAGTAAATAGCGAAATTCGAGGAGATACTGTATTTGGTAAATTTGACAAAAAGTTTATTATCTTGCGATTAGCATGCAATATCTGGCTATACCTTAAATTGATACCAGAGTTACATGAATGTTGTTATTTTGGTTTGAAACCCAGAGAGAGGATGCTCTTCCACACGGAGTGGTTAGCACACCACTCCCCTTGTTCCCCTCCAGAGGGCAGTATATCCAGGGCTAGTGGATACGGTGGTAAACTCATCCTAAAATGTGTTTGTCCCCCTACATGACTCAGTAATGGATGGAAGTATCATTAAGGATTCTTTAGAAAGTAATGATTGGAACTGTACACACTGTAAGCTGCTTACAGTTGCTTTGAATGAAAGTGCCTACAACATTACCTAGTTACATTTGAAATTCTACTCTCTACTGCCATGCATAGATGAGCACGTGCTTGTCCAAGTATTATCTGCAGTTGTGTCTTGTAAGCGACTGGACAGAGTGAAATCATCAGGCATTCAGAGTTTGAACATTAGAATACAGAAGGGGATACAATTTGCATGCTGGTTCTGGAGTGTTTCTGTAAGGTTATCAAAATGCAAAGTTACAAAACAGTGAATGTTTTATTCATCACCTCCATTTTCCCATCTTTAATCATGTTACAATAAGACACAGCATTATCACTGGAGGATTACCATGTATTATTTAGCTCTAGCCACAAAGAGAACTAGAGAAACACCCTGTTTCCCACTGCTATACCAATTATGAACAAGGCCAAATAGACTCACTACGTTTGTAGCGAGTCTATTGTTTTTAATGTCATTTTTATTAGTCTTTCTTGGGTGTATGTTTGTGTGTTGTTTGTGAGGCCCTAAGCTAAGACAATGTTGCATCACTTTGATAGACAATAAGGTTTATTGAATCTTTGTTACTGAACAAAATGCAGACCGTCGATGAAGGTGTCCGTCTGACCTTTTTCTCTTCCTCTCCTCGTCCTCAGCTACAGACTGTGTGGTGACAGAGTGGACCGAGTGGTCCGAGTGCAACAAGTCTTGTGGGAAGGGGCACATGATCCGAACGCGTGTGGTGAAGCTGGAGCCTCAGTTCGGGGGGGACCCTTGTCCCGAGACTATCCAGCGGAGGAAATGCAAGGTCAGGAAGTGCA
Organism: Typhlichthys eigenmanni; assembly: GCA_027564635.1. Lineage (NCBI taxonomy): Eukaryota > Metazoa > Chordata > Actinopteri > Percopsiformes > Amblyopsidae > Typhlichthys > Typhlichthys eigenmanni. The sequence goes on from JAODUK010057705.1 coordinate 5,878, forward strand.
ACCGTGGCCAGGCCAACAGTGACGAGAAGAAACGGCGCAGGGAGCAGCGTGAAAAGAGGCGAAGCAAACAAGGGAGAGATGATGTCCCGGCTGAGCATCCAGGTATATATCCCAATGTGGTAGCTAAGATTTCAATAAATGAACGCATTAGGCAAAGTGGTGTTGTATTAACATCGACTACTGTAGTTGAGTTCAGATGCAAAAACCACAAAGTTAATCTGGCATCTTTTTTTGTTTAACTGCCGATATTTGTGGTCTAGCTTACAGCTAGTTTACAGCGAGCCCACTCACATTAGCTTAAGTACAGCTGTAAATTAGTGAACCCAAATATGGAAACCTAATAGAGATTGCTGTTTTCATATGGACTTAGAGGTTTTTGCATCTGAGCTCTTAAGTTGTCAGTACACATCTAGATGATCTACATACTAATAGTCCAACCATTTGTTTTCTTAGGGTGTAAAATGAGGCCCTGGTCCATCTGGACAGATTGCACCAAGTTGTGTGGAGGAGGAATCCAGGAGCGGCTCATGACGGCCAAGCGAAGGTTTAAGACTGCTCAGCTTCCCAGTTGCAAGGACAGGAAGGAGATAAGGGCGTGTAATGTGCACCCCTGCTAGGGCGATGCAGGGGAAGCAGGGCGGGGTCAGATAGAGGGCACGGGGTCACAATAGATCGGGGCGTGGCGTAATGCCACACAATGATCCAATGCACTCTGTTGAGGGCTGAAGTGGCACATGTGGCATTAATCAGTGTGGGTTGAATTCAGAGGCCTGTCACGGTAGAAAGGTATTACGCAAACTCTAAAGCCCCTTTCACAGACAGTACAGTACTGTATGTGGAACCCAGAACATTGACAGGTTCACTCACAGTATACTATCCACAGCATCAAGTGTGTTCATACTGTACGTGACGTGTTCATACATGACATGATTGCTCTGCATATATTAGTGGACACTGGATGTTATGTATATTGTGCAGATATTATGTAATTGCAGAAATATGTATGCAAACTAATATATACTGATTAAATTGAGTAATTTGTACGAAGGGTTTTGGATTATTATTTACAATGCGCTTCCAGGTGAATAGCCATGATAGGAAGGTGGCATTAACAAACTGGTAGTTAAAGGTGGAGACAGCTATCCTGGAGAATGACTGCTGATATTTGAACTTGATCAAAACAAAAACACATCTCTCTCCAATGCCATAGGGTGCTTTCTCCACCCCTCAAACTGAAAACGCATTGGCAAGACTGAGACTGTGCACTACTTGATTTGTGTTTCCATTTACATAGCCAGGGCTAGTACTCATGATTATTTTTTCAGCGTGCACACAGTACGGAGAGCTAGAGAACAGTGAGTAGATATTGGGTTAATATGACAAAGTGTATAAGCCTACAATCTCTGACTGTATATTTAAGACATGTAAATGTAGTATTTATCCCCAAGCAGAACCAGTAAAGCTCTGGATTCAGCCCCTACTGATTATTTGCGATGTGCTTTAAAACTAGCTCTTGTTACATATATGATTATTTTGCAAAATTACTGTAAACTTGTTGTGGTATGATATCTTTAAAAATGGCAATTATACAATAAGTAATCAGTTATTGAGATATAGAACTGTTATATTACGTGATATCCTTCAGTAGTGCATTATGTTCCAGAACTCCAAGCACAGGTACTTAGCCAGCCATTCCAGTATTTTATAAGCCTTCAAAATGCTGTTTCTCGTACACAATGTGCCCAACAACTTTTTAGCCAGCTGTATTGCTGTACGTATAGAAGTGCCACAATTGAAATCTATTATTTTAAGAATTCTTATATTTTGTTGTTGTTGGGATTTGGTTTTTACTTTTATTTTATTTTTTGCTGTGATTTTTGATAACATTGTATCCCAGGATTCTTACCAGTCTTGTGTAGATGTCTCCTTTCCTCCTGTTTTCTTTTCCTCTAACATATTGATATTTTGGGATAATATCACATTTACAATAAAAAGGTAAACTGTTAACATGCCACCTGGATCAGAGCTTTTGTATTGTGTTGATGTGTTCATGCAATTATATTTTTCTGACACTAGATGGTGATAGTTCATTGGTATTGGATTCCCTGACGGTTTTAATATGTTGTCGGTTTTCTAATATTTAGATTTTTATTAGTAATAAAAAAAAATATGTTTTGTGCCTGTGTGTGTGTGTGGGGGGGGATGCGTAAATATGACTCAAGATGTCAATAATATAGTCAGACATTATATCAACTGACAGGCCTAGACTAGTCAGTTGGTGTTTCCTTTTCACAGACTTGCTACAGAAATTAGTATTATTACATTCTGCCATGAGACAATATAGGCAAGTAGAATAGCCTACAATCACAAAAACGGTTGCTGATATGCTTAAATAATTTGGTCTATTCAAGGAGCAGAAGAATGAATGTGAAAATCACACTGCCGGACAAATCTGAGCTATAAAGGATTTTATTACAGAAAATAATCAGCACATTATGTGAATATTACTTAAATGGCCTACGATACAACCTCAGGGCAAGAGCGGTTCAAGCCAACCCATGCAGGCTGGCATAATGAAGAAAACATTACACAATCCATTTACATGACACTATTAGGCTGGGCACCTTATCCAAAGTTGAGTGGTTAGGCTACTGACAGTCAGTGGTAATAACTTACCTCGTTCTACCAATCGGACATGAGATGAGACTGAAATAGCCTGTCTGTTTCAGAGCGAGACTCGTGCGTTTTGCCAGTAAATTGTGCTTTCAAAATAACTATAATAACATAATGACCCCTAGTATGGGTACAAAATAGCACTTGAATAATTTCATAAGAATATCAGCATTAGGAAGGGGGGACAGTTTTCTGCAATCTCACTGCTGCATCACCTGTCCCCCTATAAAATGGATTGCAAAGTGTTAACCAATGTACAGTATGAAAGACTTTCAGCTAGCATAACCTGACCCCTAGTATGTGTACAAAATAGCATTTTAATCAATTGATAAGAATTCCAGCATTAGAAAGGGGGGGAGTTATCGGCAAACTTACTATTGCCAAAATAGTCCCCACCCCCATATACATCAGGAAAGCAGGCTTTAATAAGAAAATACAGTATTGCGCAACAAGGGAGGACGATAGCTTCACCAAAGTTCCACCACGTCTCTCAGGAACAAAGGTAGGTCTGGTAGAGCAGGAAAGAGTTAAAATGGCCAGCTTGTATGTCTGTAAACAGCAGGGTGTAGGTTGGGTGCCTTTCTTAATACTCACATTCTGCATGAGTTTTAATTGACTACACCCAAGATAGGTACATGTAAATGAAGCATTGTCTTCTGTAAGAGACAAAGTGTGACATTAGGCATGAGATGCATAGGACACACAGCTGTGAGTACATTACTGTGTCTGCTGAAGGCAATAACTAATTATTAATTGAATAATCAAATTGTGTGAGTGTCTGTACTTGTCTCTACTCAGTGATTTCAGAGCTGCTGATAAAGCAAACACTCATTTAGCAATTTATGCTTTATTTTTCTGACTGTAGTTGGTACAATTATGTGCTTTATGACAGTTTACAGTGTTACTTAATGGTTACAGATTTAAAGTATTGATGTGTTCTGTGTGTCTGTTTGTCATTTGTCATAAAAGCTTGCGACCCTGAAGCGCCACCTGAAGAATGTGCCTGCTGTAAAAAACGCAAACGAGCGCAGCATACTGCTGAATCTGACGGCAGGTCAAATTAACATAAGGAATGAGGCCAGTCCAGTCGGCAGGTGCCAATATTAGCACACCGCCACTTTAAAAACGTCCATAGCGACCTGCAGTCAGCTTCAATTGAGAAGCTGAAGGAGCTGGTAAGGCGGTGTGCGGCGGCCACCCAAATGGCAGATCTGAGGGCCTCAGAGCCAGAACCACTGTTGGTGTCTGGTCTGGACATGCCAAACGAAGAGGAGGAGTGTGTGGCTGCCACCCATGCTGTGGAGGAGGAGGTTGCCTGCACGGACGCCTGCCGGGAGCAACGGGTGAAGTTGCTGGCTGAAACAGGCCAGCTCACTGAGGAGCTGAAACAAACGGCCTTGTGTGGCACGCAACCAGCTCATGGCCAGCAACCGCCAACGTGGGACATGACACAGACACATGACAAGGGAATGGAGGGAGAGTAATGGTTTATTACTTACATTTTACATTAACGCATACCCTTATAATTAACTTACATACTTGACAATTACCCTTAGATTAAGATTTATCTTATTTGCATTTACAACCTGTGTGTGCAGAAACATAACCTGACATGCCAGAGGAATTGTTGTCACAAGTCCATCGGGGGAGCCGTGCATTGAAACTGTTTGTGAATGGCTGTACTTTCAAAAGAATACTTAGCAGTTGATTGGATGAACCATCTGGTCGTTTTTGCTGTCCATGGTCGGCACACCCAAACCACGCCCATATAGCTATAAACACGACACTGATTTGAAAACCATGCCCGTATAGCTGTAAATGCGACGCTGATTGGAAAACCACACCCATATAGCTATAAACACGACGCTGATAGGAAAGTTCAGTTGCTACTCGGACAAATTCAAAATGATTCCTAACCTTTCCAGACTGATTCTCACAGCAAAATTAAACTGAAGCTCAGAAGAACAAGATGGTCTACCAAGCTCTGTATGCAGTTTAGGTCAGCCAGCATAGAAGAGTAAAGTCAGGTTGATAAAGTACCCTCCAGTTACATCATGTCCACACACATACGCACACAATGTGGGAGACACTTGGAGCAATATTGTTGTTACTGTTATTTGTGTTGGAAACAAGATGCAGTGCTGATATACAATTCTGTCTAATGTCGAGACCATCCTGATGTGGTGAGGCTAGCAGATACAGACAGACATTCCAAATCGTCCACACGTTCATATAAAAGCTGGAGCTGCACAGGTAGAAGAGGAGGAGGTCATCTTCAGCCAGCCTTGCACCTCTGTGCCTGCATCTCTCTCTCTCTATGTCTGTCTCTGTCTCTCACACATACAAGCACAATTTATTTTTCCCCTCACCTTCAGACACAATCTGGAGGGGACCCTCCTGGAAAGCAGCAAACATTTCACCCTGGTTGAAGGGTAGTGGAAAGGGCAATGCCATGCGCGCTGCTTTTTTCAGGAAACATCAGTTGGTTGAAATTACACTTGCTTAGGATATTCAACAGTAGGCTGCTATCGTCTCCAATTTTAGAACCACTCACACTGAACTAAATTAGAAATGCAACACCTTGAGGATAGGGCGAAGGCAAATTCAATGTCCCTAAACATTGATCGGCTTTCCATTTCTTGCACAGAACTTTTCAGTAAATGGATGACACTTGGGAAGATGTTATAGCTACTACAAAAATGCTTATGAAGACTGTAGAATTGCTACAGAGGATGGGTTTGTCGGTGTTATTGTATTCAGCTATAGGAATACTGTATAGACAATTACATTTCATAGTCTGTAGCCTATATGATGTGCACTAATTTGCATTTTGAGGTGCGACTTTAAATTAATTTGTTTTGTTTTATTTAATTACTGCTATTAAAAACTGTGAAAATAAAAATAAAAATAGATATCTAGATCTAGATCTAGGTGTTATTGAACAAAAGTAAATACATTTAATGAAGTTAGTTTGCTACTGTAAGTAAAGTATATTCAGAAATTTTAATCTACGGTAGGCTACTGGTGAATTGGTGGTTACAAATTGGTCAAATAAAGCATGGTATAAAAATGTTCACTATATGGCCACATGGGGGCAGTAAGTAGTTAGTTATTACTTTAATAAAAAGTTATATTTAGCTTAAGGTGGAATATAAATAAAAAAATATATATACTGCCTACAATTTAATGTACTGTATCACATTTTCTATACAGTAAAGGGACATATTCCAATTAATTTACATTGAAACTGAAGTCAGAGAATTCATTCACTGTCTGGGATCAAGTGAAATTAATATTTTCTCTCTAGAGGTGTGTGTGTGGAAGGGGGGCTAGAGGAGGTTGGAATCTTCATCCTTACTGAAAAACTCTAGGGATCAGGGTGAGACATTCAATAAGCACACATCACAATGCCAAATCTTGTTTCCATGCCAACCACACAAGAGAAAAGTGTACAACTCAACAGGCACACTATAGTTAGCATAAAATGGACTTACCCTAAGGCTATTGTTGCTACTGTATGCTTTGTAAACCTAGTCATGGATTTAGTATTGAAACACACCCTGCATGCATCCATACACAAAACCCCTGTTACTTCATATTTACGTACACAACTGTATGATGTATGCTTTGGATAATTTACCTAATTGATTGTCAGCTGACAGCTAATACAAATGTTTCCTGGTATTACATGTGCTCTTACTGCACACATCAGATCAACAATATTTCCAACATTAGATTAATCACATATAGCAGGGCGTGTTGGAGCAGGGAGAGATCTAAAACATGCAGTGTGCGGCGCTCCAGGATCGGAGTTGAATAGCCCTGACATATATGATCAATTGCCTCATCATAAACATTAAAATGCACAACATTAAACATTAAACATTGAAGATATGGAGATCAGGACATCCCTGTGTAGTCTTATAGGCTAGTTGTCTATTGTATAGTTGTTTCATTCAGCTCAGGTCAAAGTCTCATTGTAAAAATTCACCACTTCATCACACCAAATGGTGATTTTAATTTTTAATAGCTTGAGCAATTGTTTTACTCAAGTAAAATGAAACTAAAGCCCAGGACACAGTAGAACATCTCTTCTAAATAGAATTTAGGGAGCCATTATTTCTGTTTTGTATTGACATTTGTAGTGTTCATTAGAGTTATGGCAGGGCCAAAGTCACACAAATAACAATTGTGAAACTGGAGGATGCTGTGGTTAATGTTGCTGTGATCATGTCAAAACAATATACTTTTTGGTTTGGTGAGGGTAAAGAGAGAGAGAGAGAGCTTCGACAATAAAGACAAAGCAACATAAATTGCTCCCAACTCTATACAGCATGCATTCCCAGTGTCTAGACACTGACAGTAAGAGGAAATATTGAGTTTCATAAACTAATTATCCTATAAGAAGAATCAATGTAATTGAAGCTAGACTTGCAAATACTCTTTTACATGAAAAACGTACGGGGGCAATGCTAATTCTAGTATTTATGTTGGGGCAGAAATACAATAATCCATTGTGGTTCACACTCAAATCTCTATCAATATGTTTCATGTCTGAAATGACTAATCTGTTTATTGTCCTATTTACATTTGTTTCGTTTTCTGCCATGACTTTCCACTGCTGTGAAAGGAAAGGAAACCCCCTTCCCAGTGATAGCACAAAATTAATTCCCTGTCATGTTATCTTATGGTTGCTGGGGAAACACATTCTGCAAGACATCACCCAGCAGTAATCTGAAATTGACTAGCATTCCATCGCAAACTCAGCTTTCACAAACCCTGACAGTCATTAAAACCTGAACGGTGACAGAAAATAATTTATTGTAAACAAATAATGCAAATAATATTCAATATATAATTGTTAATTTTGTCTTACAACATTTGTAATTTTGTCAAAAAAGAATTGGGTTGTACATAAACACTCTGTATTTTAGAATAGCTCTAATTCACACCATTGAGTCATAGAAGGTTTTATCCTGAGCCAGAGGACATAGTGTGGTGTATTACCTATGAGATGTAATAAAGAGGTCCAATTACTACCGACACACACACAGCAGGAGTAAGTACACCCATGGAAATGCATGACCATATTCCAACATACACTGCATACATGTATACAATATAATACATTATAACGGTTCAGACGCAGGGAGTGTAATTTAACTGAATGAAAGGTTTATTAAAATTCTACATTAGCGCCACATTGTTACCATGACAACAGTACTATCCCAGGCTCCTTGATGTTTTAAGTTAGTAGTTGATCTTTAAAGGTATTTTTTTTTTTGCCCTTTTTTACATTCTGGCTACCTTGCCTTTAAAATGAATAGATGTAAAGAAGTGACAGATTTGACCTTGTGAGAAAGCTCATGCTCCTCATACTAACTAATATCTTTCTTTGAACAATGTTTGTCTTGCTTTAGATAGATATATACTTTATAATATGCTCAGTTAAATCACTGCTACAAATTGGTCTATGTTATGTATTATTTCAGCAAAGCATTCAGGTGTGTGTTAACACCAGGGAGGAAAGTCATCAGCAATGATCTTAAAGAAGCAATTGTTGCTGCCCATCAATCTGCGAAGGGGTATAAGGCCATTTCCAAATATTTTGAAGTCCATCATTCTACAGTGAGCTTTATTCAAAAGTGGAAAGCATTCACAGAGACATTGCAAAAAGCCAGAGTTACATCTAAGACTTTACATGTATCAGTTAGCATGTTAAGGAGATAGGAAAGAGGTTACAAGGTGCAGAAATATTCCCATGCTGTTTGGATTACTGAAATATTCTATCTTCTATACAGCTGCAAGTGTTTGACTAGTAGTGATAGTGATATGTAAGACACACATAGTTTCGACCCTGTTTAGGGAAGTAATTTCAATTTACACTGCAGAAGCAAACACCTCTTTCAATGTTGTTGTGCAACCGCTTTACAACCGATTAACAGCTTTAATGCATACTTACTAACACGATGTACTTGGTAATGCTAACAACTCATGTAATACACACAAATCTGAGCTAAGTGGAAAGGTAAGGGCTTACCTGTCTGTGGTTTATAAAATGGTGGAAATAAACAAGCTTGTAATACTCAAAGTCATGGAGGAGAACAAATAATTGAAGAAAAACACAAACCCTGGTGACCCCAATACCTTGTGGAAAGATCAGAATTCCCCAAATGCAGGGCTACAATATACTGTATTGTGTGTGTGTGTGTGTGTGTGTGTGTGTGTGTGTGTGTGTGGGGGTGGGGGGGGGGGTACCTAAT